>VDFB02007795.1:0-71410 GCA_007258455.2 Sequoia sempervirens | reverse complement strand
CCTTGACCATGATTTTTGGATGGATTATTGTATCTTGAGATCATATGCAAATTTAAAAACATTGAGCTTTCACAAAAATCATGATCAAAATAAATATCAATTGTTGAGCTAAATATTTGTCTTGCATAGCTTGTTGCCTATCTTTTTCTACCACTATCAAAATGCTTTCATGTCTTAATAAAATTATTTTTCCCATGATGAGCATTTTCAAAACAAATCTAAGGTCCTAACATATGCATCCTTCCTATAATAGACCCTATCTATCAAATCTGAGATTATCTTTTGGCAAGAGATATGTTGGTTGTTGATTGTATTTCTCAGTTGCTTTTATTTTTTCTTTCTTGGTTTTATCTTTTCTATCCTATTTTCTCAATGAAATCCTATCATAATATGCTTAGAATAGATTTGGTTATAGCTTTTGTGTCTTCTTTGGAATATTTTACTTTCTTTTGTCTCCCATTTACTTGATGAATGCCTATATGTTAATGTGCTTAGAGTAGCTTGGGTTTAGACATAATTTTATTTGTTTTTATGTTTTTATGTGTGTTGTGTATGTAAGATGGGTAAATGAAAAGTGACAACCATTTTCTATGGTTCGTCTTCAAAGTAACAAAATTTCTTGTTTATGTTTGCTGCTTGTTTTTTTTGCATACCATATTTTGTTGTATTTCCTCTTTATGGGTTTCATTTTAATATTTGATCCTTGGTGGAGATTGATTTCACTGCATTCACAAGTTTTTAGTTTGCATCATAGTATCATAATCATAAGTCATATATCATAAATCATAACATTCATCATCATATATGTGCATGCTCATAATAAATTGTTGGAAGTGGATTCACTCTGAGAGGGGGGGTGAATCAAAGTGATATAATTTTTAAAAAATTATGACATAAAATGCAAATTTGAACTCTTTTTCAACTTGAACTGGTTGTGAATTTAAATATGCAATGTAATAACTGAGCTTTGAATGATCAACATAATAATTCAATCAAATGCAGCATGAATATCAAACAACTCAAACTGAACTTTCAAATGACAGCCATTAACTTTCAGATTTTACACATTTACAACTAAACCATGAACATCTAGATAACCTTGAACAATGATAAAGTATCAGAGCACTGCATGAAACTCAACATAAATTACTAGAGAAAAAAAAAATCAATATAGACTCAATCCACACAAAAAGAGAGATATTTCTGAGTGGAAAACCCTTTCAGGGAAGAAAAACCACTCCAAAAATGCCTTATAGGCTTAAATCAAATCTGCTTTACAATGAATTTTAGAGCACCAACTCTGTCATAATGGTGGAGCAACAACTAAACATCAATTTTTGAAGCACCAACTTCATAGGAGCATCAACTCCTTTGTTTTAGAGTTTTAGATAATAATATATAATTTTCAACAATGCCCACTAAATGTGTACTGAATGAAACAATACAAAATAATTTCATGAAATCTCTATGATCAAATCAAAGATACAAATCTTTCAGACCCTCTTTTCACTCTTTTTATTTTCAAAAATATCACATTAATAGCAACAAAAACCCTTGCTCTCAGCCATACGTTTATACAATACAATACAATTAACAATGGGTTCCAAAAAGGAATAATTGAAGGATCTTTGTTGAACAATGAAACTTTATTCGTTAATCAACCAACTTTCTCAAATTGATTCTCAAAGCAACGAATGTAGTTAGGGTTCCAAACATCAAATGCCATCTTAATCTCAAAACAATTCTCAAATCCTGATTCATAAATAATACATTTTAATTCTGAGCAGTTTATAAAAAACAAACTAAATGAAGCTATTCACATTTGAGCCCAATAACAAATCATTCTTACTTGAAACAAATCATAAAAAGGCTCAATAATACCTGTTAACAAATACAAAAACCAGAAATGAAATACCCGACTTTGAGCTCTTCCAGACTATCGATCAAATCTCTCTTCCATGTCTACTCCAGGCGGCTAGGGTTTCGCCTTCAGCAAAATGATAGTTACAAAACTCATTTTTCCCTATTCCTTCACTCCATTGAATACAAAAATCAAGTGTATAATGATGTCAAATATGAATGCAATGATATTCCATACCATTTGAAGTCCAAAAAACATCATAATGAATTTTGAAGTCCACCGACAAACACTACAGACACTACCAAGTCAACCCATAATGATGATGTCGTTGCCAAATCAACCACAATGATGATGTGTCTACAACATTGTCAATGCAAATAAAACATGATAAGGCCGACAGTCAAATAAGTCTGGTGATGAGGTCGATAGTCATGTGTTAAATGACTTTAAAATGATACAAAGGTCGATACATAATAAAAGTAATATGAACTATATATCATATGGTAAGCCCAATATCATTTGATTTCCCTTTAAAATAAACACTTTCCATTAGAAACAATAGAGACCCGATAACTATCAAGGGAAAATAAAGTATATCCCCTTGTGTATATTTTAACACCAAAGTGAAACCAAGATCATTCCATGTAAAATGCAAGTGTTCACTTTTAAATCATAAAATGTTACTTTGAAGAACCTGAATACTAATAATGCCAAGTCAAAGCCACGTGTGGCAAATATCATGTGGAAGCTCACTGATAATTTAATATCATATTCCAAGATCAACCTGAAATAAAATAACTTTTGAACCAATATACTTGAACATGTCAAGGTGACAATGCCATAAATATGACGTTGATGAATGCCATGTGGAATATGTTAAAGAAATCCAACCTGTACTTTATCACAAGACAAAAATCATAATCAATTGAAAACAAAATCCATTCACAAATCTGAAAAGATTATCTGAGATACGAAAGACCTCTGCACATGAATTCCTCTGTACATAAATTCACCATGATCAGTAATGAATACCAAAACTGAATGTAAATCATTGTCCACAATGTCACTGTCCACAAAATACTGAATATGCCAAACTGAATACAAAGAGCACCAAGTATCATAATGCCAATCACCAATCAGTTTTGACATCAAGGACAATATAACACAAAGAGAAAGTCAACATAAATAACATCATTTCCCATAATAACATCATAACATGTTAAATAATCACATCATAACATAAGATAACCATTATCATGAATCATAAGTGTAATGAAGAAAAGGGTAGGAGGCCCTACGAGATTTTAAATTTAGGATCATATGCACTTTTCCTATTTCATTTCATTTAGAATTGAGGCAGTGAGGGTTTGATGGATTAGGACAAGATATAGGACTGACTAACAATCAGAGAGGTGATTCAACTTGACCTTGACCAAACTTGCAATGGATTTAGGAATTAAAAGAAATGATTTGACCAGGTTAATGACGCAAATAACTATTCTAATGCAAAAACAATAGATCTGGAAATTCGCACATAAATTCAGACTTCGAAAATAGACTGAGAAAATATTTGTGCACCTGTGATTTGAATTTGGGGTTGAAAATGGAGGAATAAGTCACCCAGGGCAACCATGTCCCAGTAGTTGAACTTCAAATATGATTTCATAGTCCTCTAGAGCCAGATCAAAGCCTTATTTTCCTCCATGTCGGATTGTCAGATCTTTTTCGAATGCCGAGATAATTTATTCTTTGTATGTTTTCAATATGTAGGGTTTGCATGCAACAATGCATAATTGACCTTAAAACTTCTCCCAATCTTCTTTATACTTGAAACCTGCACATTCAAAGAGAGAAGAAGGATTGTGCCATATAGGGGCTTTGTTGGTATGTGGTGATTGATCATGCTATACTGTACACTCTTCATGTATCCTCGTCAAAGTCTAGGGCTGGGCTGGGCCCTAGGCGGGGATTCGAGGGCGACACCTCGAGAAAAAAAAAATCCATTTTTTCACTATCAATGGGGTAAGAAAAATTGTCTTTGTAAAAACCTAATTCTAGAAGCTTCAAAAGATTTTATAAGTACTTGGGATGGGGTTGCGTATGGGAATTCGGCCACAGGATTGCAATAAGGTTTTACACTAGATACAAAATCATTGGATGGTTTTGGTCTTGTGGATGTAGCCTAGATTGGGTGGCAAACCACGCTAAATTATCGCTGTGCCTTTTATTTCTATTTTATTGATCAAATCTACATTTAACTCTTTATTTCTTCCCTTCTAACCCTAAGTGGTATCGAGTGGGTTGTTTTTTATCATCTATAGAAAGTCTCAATGCAGTTGAGTATAACAATTTGCTAAGGGAGCAATGGAAAGTTCTGAAAGAGTAAAATCTCTGCATAAATTCAATGGAAGCATCGCTATGAAGATGGTGGAGATTATCTCTATCAAGGATTTATAGGAGTCCATTGAAGCGTGTGAAATAGCCAAGAAACTACAATAATGAGGCATGGAGATTCCGAATCTTTTGATTTAAAGCGGCACTCGAGCCATTCATTTATGCCCGCGGCCAATTGGCATTCAATATTACAACAAAAATAACTCAAGAGTTGATGGAAACCTTGGGGAAGTTATATGAAAATCCTTCTGCTTCGAATAAGGTATTTCTTATGAAGCATTTAGTTAATATGAAAATGGTAGAAGGTGGGTCGATTACTGATCATTTAAATGATTTTTAATACGGTTAACTTCAATCAATTAAATTCTATAAATTTAAACTTTGATGAAGCTAGGGGATCTCTTTGATTCTTTTTCTTTCTGAAAGCTGAATAGCTTGGTAATGGCTAAAGTAGTAATTCTATTTGGTTTGACTACACTGAAATTTGGATGAAAGCTGTTGGTGTTATTTTGAGCAGGAAATTCAGAGGGAAAAAAAGCTTTTATATGGAACATCCACACGTGCGCTATTTTGAATGTAGAAAGCAAGCAAGTAACAAAGGAGAGAGGAAACAATTCCAGGAAATCGTGGAAGTCAAGTGAGGAAAATCAAGGACAAAAAGGTCCTAAGTTCCAGATGTAAGAAGGATTGTTTGGTAATCAAGTGGTAAAGCCTGGTCATTTAAAGAGCATTGTTGGTCCTCGGAAAAATAAAAGAGACAAAAAGAAGTAAGTAAAGAGGCAAATGTGGTAAGTAATAAATCCGATGTGAGGATGCTTTGATTCTTTCTTAATTTGATAATGTTGATTTCTCGCAGGATTCTTGTAAGTGTTAGATTCAAGGCCTTCATTTCATGCTATGCCCCATAGAAGTTATTTTCTTGATTATTTCCAAGGGGATTTTGGGTTGGTTTATTTGGGAGATAATGAACCTTGTCAGATTATTGGAAAGGGAAGAATCAAGATTAAGTTGTAGAATGGGAATCATTGGCTACTACATGAGGTAAGGCACGTTCCAAAGTTAAAGAGAAATTTAATTTCAGCAAGGCAACTAGATGATGAATGTTATGTTGTTACATTTAGTGATAAAAATTGGAAGGTTACAAAAGATTCCTTAGTGGTAGAAAAAGGTGTGAAAGTAGGCACCTTTTATCTTTATATAGGTCATACCATTCCTTCTACTTTAGCTATTGCAAATAAAAATCAATGTTCAGGAACAGTTGTTGTAGTTCATAAGGCAGAAAATCAAATAGTTGTTGTGGATTCTGAATCAACACTATGGCATAATAGACTTGGGCATATAAGTGCAAAAGGTATGAAAATAATTCCTTCAAAGAATGTTTTATCAGGTCTAAAATGTGTTAATATGGATTTATGTGAAATTTTTGTGTATGGAAAACAAAAGAGAGTTAGTTTTCTCAATGATGGGAAGCAAAAGAAAGATGAGAAATTGGAGCTTGTGCATATGGATGTATGGGTACCAGCTCAAGTATCTTCTCCCAGTGGCTCTCGATATTATGTCACTTTTATTGATGATGCAACAAGGAAGGTATGGATTTATTTCCTTAGGCAAAAATATGATGTACTGAAAAAATTTAAGAAATGGAGAAGTTTGGTTGAGAATGAGATAGGTAAAAATTTAAAAAGTCTCAAATCTCATAATGGTGGTGAGTATTGTAGCAAAGAGTTTGAATATTATTGTTCCTCTAATGGTATTCGTAGGTAGAAAATGGTTCCAAGGACTCCACAGGAAAATGGAGTGGTTGAGCGCATGAACATAACAATAATGGAGTGTGCACAGACTATGAGATTGCATGTTGGGCTACCTTTAAACATGTGGGAAGATGTTGTAAACACTGTTGTTTATTTAATCAATAGAGGTACCTATAATCCTTTGGGTTGTGGTATTCTAGAGGAAGCATGGATAGGTAAGAAGGTGAGTTATTCTTTTCTCCAGATCTTTAGTTGTGAAGCATTTGCACATGTAGATTTTGAAAATAGAACCAAGCTTGTTGCAAAATCAAAGAAATGTATATTTGTTGGATATGGAAATGATGAATTTGGTTATAGGCTATGGGATTTTTAAAATAAAAAAATTGTGAGAAGCAGGGATGTCATATTCAATGAGAAAGTGTTGTACAAAGATCAGTTGTAGTAGCACGAGAAGAAAGAAATTTATTATGTAGTGCTGGATGATACACCAAATAACGATGTTCCAGTGGTTTCTCATGCTTCGCAACAACAAAAAATACCACAAACTCCAATGAATGTTAGACAATCTTCAAGGATAAGTAGACCTCCAGAAATATTTTCTCCCTCTTTGTATTCTATTTTATTAACTGATGTTGGTGAACCGGAATGTCATGATGAAGTTATGTAGGTGGATACCAAGGTTCAGTGGGAGCATGGAATGGAAGAAGAAATGGACTCCTTGCTGAAAAAATAAAACTTGGGAATTATGTAAGTTGTCTGTAGGAAAAAATGCTTTACCAAACAAATGGGTTTATAAGCTGAAAGAGGAGGATGGAGGTAAGAAAAAAATTAAATCCAAATTAGTTGTAAAGGGATTTGCATAGAAAAAGGGTATTGATTTTGATGAATTTTTTTCTCCAATTGTTAAAATGACTTCTATTTGTATTGTTTTAAGTATTGTGGTTGCTGAAGATTTGCATTTAGAATAGCTTGATGTTACAACCTTTCTCCATGGTTATTTAGAAGAGCAAATATACATGGAACAATCACAAGGATTTGAGGTCAAAGGTCAAGAGAAATTGGTGTGCAGATTGAAGAAAAGTTTATATGGCTTGAAGCAAGCACCTCGGCAATGGTATATTAAATTTGATAGCTTTCTGGTTGAGCATGGCTACAAATTCATTTGCTATGAAGGATTTGGGGGCAGCAAAGCTAATCATTGGTATGAAGATTACAAGAGATACGAAAAATAGAAAAAAAAATTTATCTCAGTCTGATTATGTTGAAAAGGTGTTGCAGAGATTTCATATGGAGAATGCAAAAGTTGTCAACACACCTTTTCCTAGTCATGTTAAATTGACTAAGGATATGTATCCAAAGACACAAGAGGAGGAAGAAAAAATGTCCAAGGTACCATATGCTTCAGCTGTAGGTAGTTTAATGTATGCCATGGTATGCACAAGACCAGATATTGCACATGTTGTAGGAGTTGTTAGCAGGTATATGAGTCATCCAGGTGTTGAGCATTGGAATGTAGTAAAATGGATTCTCAGGTATTTGAGAGGTACATCCAATAAATGTTCATGTTTTGGGGGCTCTAATACTAATTTAAAAGGCTATGTTGACTCAAATTTGGTAGGGGATATTGATACCAGGTGGAGTGCCACAGGTTATGTATTTATAGTTGGTGGGACAACAGTGAGTTGGATTTCTTAGTTGCAAAAGGTGGCTGCTTTATCCAGCACAAAGGCAGAGTATGTTGATGCAACAAAAGTGACAAAGGAGATGATATGGCTTCAAATTTTCATGGAAGATTTGGGAAAAAAATAGGATGAAAATTACTTGTTTACGGGCAGCCAGAATGCTATACATCTTGCAAAGAATTTTTCCTTGCATTCTAAAACCAAACACATACAGTTGAGATATCATTTCATTAGGTCAATGTTGGAGGATGGACAGATCAAGCTGGAAAAGATACATACAAATGCCAATCCAATAGATATGTTTACAAAGGTAGTGACAAGGGAGAAGTTGAGATCCTCTTCAACTTCAGTTGGGCTTCATGGTTAAAAGTATAACAAGGCAGCATGGCCCAAGATGCTTATTTCTAGTGGGAGTTGTAAGTGCAGTGGTGTCATTCAGGATCAGTCTCCAAGTGGGAGATTGTTGGTATGTGGCAACTAATCATGCTATACTATACTCTCTTCATGTATCCTTGCTAGGGTCTGAGGCTAGGATAGGCCCCGAGTAGGGTTTCGAGGGCAGCAACCCCTGAGAAAAACAAATTCCCATTTTTTTTTCATGTCATCACCGAAAGAGAAAAAAACCATCTTTGTAAAACCCTAATTCTAGAAGTTTCTAAAAGCTTGTTATAAGCGGTTGGGATGGGGGTTGCAAAAGGGCATTATTAGCGAGATTGTAATATGTTTTACATTAGATAATAAAATCATTGGATGGTTGCGGTTTTGTGGATGTAGCCTGGATTGGGTGAACCACGTTAAACTCTTTGTGTTGTTTTGTTCCTACTATAATTTTATGTGTATTTTATTTATTTGTTTTATTGATCAAATCTACATTTAACTGTTAGATATTTTCCTTCTAACCCTAACAGGCTTGCCTTAGTCAAACCCTATGTTAGTGTTTCCACTTCCACAATGGAAATGTCAATGAAAGAGAGCCTATCATTTTGAGGGATAAGGATAAATGATAAAATGAATGATGAATCACCAATGTACTGCAACTCACCACTCAAAAAAGGCTTCCTTGAAGCACTGAAGTCATACAAATCTCCTCAAGGCTTGATTATTTATTTATTTATTTATTTATTTTCTTGAAGACCTACAAGGGTTAGATCTCATAAACACAATGATAACATAAACATGAAAAAACTCACACACAATTTGACATGATGCTTTGATATTCAATGTCTGCAATAAACCTCTAGAATGTTGATCTTGACTTGCTTGATAGTTCTCTTGATCTCCAAAATTGCCTCTTAATGCTAGATTCTCTTTGTTGGTTTTCAAATGGTGAAATGACTAGGTATTTATATGCAATTAATCTAATTTCCCATAAATTAAATAGTGATAGACAACATTGGACATTTGAAATTCAAGTAATAAAATTCCAACTCCGACATGCTAAAATTTGGAGGCAAAATAGGGGGACCAAGTCACCTAGGGTGACTAGGTCATGTCCCTATTTTGCAGGACTTAAGGTGTCAAGGGAAAAATATTAAATATATGCATTTTTTTCTATATACAATTTTTTGGTAAATGTTTAAATGGGCTATGTAATGAATAAGTTGGGACATTAGGTATACAATTAGGTCCAATTTCCTGGGGGGGAGCAAAACATAGTGTGAAATTGTCAAGGGTGACAATTTACGATGCTACATTTAGCCCCCACTTTAGTGAGAGTATGAACTTACGCTCAAACCCACACAAAAGTAGAAAAATATTCCACGAGGGATCTAATTGTCCAAATTTTGAAGAGATGGGATGAAAAAAAATCTAGGGGGAGTGCACAAGCCCCCAAGATTCAAGATCCCATGGAAAAACAACATAAGCACAAAGGAACACACACATGTATGTAATGCTTGACAAGTCAACACAAAACATACATGACAAAAACACGATGAAGACAAGTGACATAACCTAACATAAAGATGACGTCAAAATGAAAAAAAACATGATGCAAACATGAAGAAGACACACAACAAAACACAAGGTTAGTACTAAAAGGGATTCAAGTTGATAAGGTAGGGAGACCTCAGTCTTAAATTTGTCTCCAATACCAAACGTCATCCATTGAATGTGCTATATAACAAAATGATACTCTCACAAGGATGTAAAATTAATTATGATCTACAAAGTCTCACTTTATGAAGTACATAAATTTTAACGTCGAAGAGGATGAATGAAAAACTCACCTAAGAAGGTGCATAAACATCCAAGGGGATGAACAAGAATCACCTAAGAAGGTGCATAAACCTCCAAGGGGGAAAACAAGACTCGCCTAAGAAGATGCATAAAATTTTAATGTCCAAGGGTACAAATTGGTAACCACACCTCAAGGGGTGCTATAACAAGACCACCAATGAAGGGGTATGTCAATAAGTCAAATCTCACAAGACATGAATGAAATGGATAGGGGTAATATATTCCTCCACCTTAAAATGTTAACATACTTGCTATGTTGGTATTTAAAGGAAGAAGAGGGGAAGAGGGGATCCCTTAAGGAGAATGCACACCTCCCAAAACTAGTTATCCCTTCCCCCCAAGTGTAGAGACAAGAAAAACCACACAAAATACTATCATGTTGCTACCATGGGAAACATGGTTGCACTTAAGATTGTACCACCATGAATGCAAATGAGCAAACACAAAGCTATAAATGCTACATAGTGAGGAACAACACCATAGGATAAAGATCATCATTGTTTAGAGTGATTAGGTGAATCATCACATGGGAGAGTACCATAATCATTAAGCTATTGAATTTTATTACGCAAGGCATGGCATTCATTGGTAGAATGACCATGCACTCGATGATATGCAAAAAATGAGTTTTTGTTATAATCATGTTTTTGGAGGGAGAGATATCAAGTAGGCTTTGAGAAGCCTCAAAAAAATATTCTCTTGATCAATAGTAGGAGACATTCCTCTCTTTTGTGGAGAAAAGCTTTCTCGCTTATGACAAGATTTCATACATACAATAAATGATAAAGAATTAGATGAAGATGGGGATGAAGGTTGAAAACCCAAACCCTATTTAGAAAAGTATGGTATAGACATAACTTGATTCCTATCATTTTGTTCCATGTTTGAATTATATCCATTTTTATAAAGAATTTTGTATCCAAGGCCATAAAATTCTTCCAACTCAGATGAAGAGATCAGATATACATGCTCCTAAGAAGAATTGGATTTTTCCTGAGCACGCAAATCATTTTCAATTTTTTTAAAGTTAGGTAGATCTTATACTCATGATGAACGGAAGTTAAAGAGCCCCCATCACCATAATGGGGTGAAATTTTTAATTTTTTAATGTAGAACCAAATACAACACAATAATCTTTAGGTTTAGATTGTGAGATTTTTTACTCTCCCATAAAGGAGGGTGTAAAATATAATGAATCCCAATCATCATCTAAGAGTTTTGTTATAAATGACATACAATCAAGATTAGATCATCAATTTTTATAGGTTCTTTGGACTTTGATGGTGAAATTTTAGTCTCCCCTTTGAAACAAGGTGTAAAATTTAACGACCCCAATCATCATCCAAAGATTTCATCATGGGTAAAAAACATTCTTCTTTGTGTTCAACATGTATGGGTTCTACTTTTGAAGCTCGAATAAAAGTATTAAGAGAGTTGGAAGTATTACATTTGGCTTTGGATTGTAAACTATATTTTTTTCATTTTCCCTAACCGTGTATATCTTGTTATAATATTCATACTTCATCTCACAATGAAGATTAGATCCAAGACTCTTTTCATGGCATGGATCCACAGTCTACCTAGGAGAAGATTATATGAAAGAGGTCCTGGGATGACATGGAAAAGTGTTTATAAAATCATGAGTCCTACTTTAATGGGTATTGTGACAACTCCTAATGGTTGCTTACTAATATTATCAAATCCATGAATATTAACATCATTAGGTTTCATAAGATTCTTATCCACACCAACCTTTTCTAAGATACCAATGCTACAAACATTAAGACCTAATCCATTATCTATGAGAGTACGCTAAACCCTAGTTTTATTAATGACCACCATTATCATTAAGGCTTCATTTTTGTTTTGGATCTCAAGCAAGGATAATTCATGTTGATGGAATGTAATATCCAACTTTGTCACTTGCATATAATCAAACAAGGTAGCTACATCATTTAGTTTAAAATAATTTGGGACATCAATCTTCTCCAAAGCCTCTTGGAGCATCTTGATGTATGTAGGTGATATTTGAATCAAGTCCTAAAGGGAGATTTTTGCTAGAGTATTATGAAGTCTCTCAACGAGATAATATTCTTTGCCATTACATTGAGGAATATTAGGTGTGGGTGGAAGGTATGGCTGAGGTAATGGGAAGGATGTTTGCATTTTCTTTTCTTTCTTATTATTTGTAGTGTTATGTGTGTGAGCAACTGCATGATAACTTGGTTGTTACAACACATGATTACTAGTGAGTTGTTTTGCAAAATTTAGGATATGGCCATGAGGTTTAGGAGGTCCTATAATGATAGGTGACTTAGGAATCCCAATAATTAGAGGAATTTTAAGAGGTCCAAAAATTAAAGGAGTTCTAAGAGGTCCAATAATTAAAGGGGATCTAATAGCCAATTGTGCATTCATAACCTCAATTGAGTTGTCTAATTATTGATGATCTTTTGTCGAGGGGGGGTCTAATGTCACCTTAACATCTTCATCTATGTAATCCATCTTATTGTATTTTGAAATACATGTATCAATGATGTAATTCTCTTTTCCCACAATATCTTCCCAAGTAGAAGCATTGGGAAAGAAACAAACAAGATTCTCATGACGTTCAATGATTGGATCCTCTAACATTGTGATACCTTCTTCACAAGTAGGTGAGGTATCGGGAGTAAAAAAAACATGATTTCCATGATTGTCAATGACTTCATTCTCTTGCACCAAGCTAACCTCACACATAGGAGAGATAATGGGAGAGGGATCAATGAAAAATAACAAAAGAGGAGAAATAAATTCATTTTCACATGCTTGTATCATTTTTTTTTAAATGCCCAACAAGATCTGACAATAGAACATGAACTATGACAAAAAAATATTTTTGCAATGAGAACATTGTGTTATTTCTTATGGATCATGCTAGCAATGTTTTTAGCAAAACAGATAATTACAGGACTAATATTCAAAGATTGAGGCTAGATCTAGGCAGAGACTAGAGACAAGGTTATGCACATAAAATTTGGGCTCAATTTAGTTGGGCAAGGTCACCCAAGGTGACTTTTTCCTACATATATTTTTGAAAAATTCAAAATTTGACCATGTACAATACTGATTAAAGTTCTTGTTTGTGTGTGTATATAGGTGTGACAATGAATATTTTACTAGAATCTGCCCAATTTATGTTTATGTAATTCAAAATGCAAGTTTGCAACAATTTACAAAATTTTCAAGCAACAAAAGACAATTGTAAATACAATTTCCAGATCTAAGATGCAACAATTGACTGATTTTAATATGCCAAATCTGAAAATGATGATATTAATGCCTTTTTTGAAACAAAACAATGCAATTTTTCACTTTTTGAGCCATATTCAAGATGCAATAAACACTTTTAAATTTTACTCAAGATTTAAATGACCTAATGCAGATTTTTAAATGCAATTTGAATGTATACCTAACCTATGATAACTAAAATTAACCCTATTTCAACTTATGATGCAATATGATATACACATTTTTGAATTTTTATGCCTTGATGATGCAAAAATAAATGCCAAGATGATCAATGCTAAACAATGTAATGTTAAACTTAGATCTAGGATGAATTGTGTTATATTTTAGAAGGTTTGTGATGTTAATACATTGGGTTCACCAAAATGTAAAGAAGAGAAAGGTAGGAGGCCCTAAGAAATTTTCACTTTAGGGTTCTAGGAACTTTTCCTACTCCATTTCATTTAGAATTGAGGTCATCGAGGTTTGATAGATTTGGACAAGATATAGGACTGACTTACACCCTGAGAGGTGAGTCAACCTTCCCTTGACTAAATTTAGAATAGATTTATGAATGAAATGCAATGATTTGACTAGGCTAATGATGCAAATAACCATTCTGATGCAAAAACAACAAATCCAGAAAGTCATAGATAAATTTAGACTTAGGAAGTTCAGACTAAGCAGAGTTTTGTCCACCTATGATTTAAATTTGGGGCTGAAAATGGAGGACCAAGTCACCCAAGGTGACTATATCCCAGTAGTTGAACTTTAGATCTGATTTCTGTAGCCAAATCAAAGCCTTCTTTTCCTTCGTGTTGCACTCTCGAATATTTTTCAAATGTTGAGATATTTTAGTTTTTGTATGTTTTCAAGATGTAGGATTTTCATGCAACAATGAATACTTAACCTTCAAAACTTCTCCCAATCTTATTTAAACCTAAAACCTACACATTCAAAGAGAGAAGGGTTGTGCCATATAGGGGCTTGCCTTAGTCAACCCTATGTTAGTGTTTCTACTTCCACAATGGCAATGTCAATGAAAGAGATCCCATCCTTTTGAAGGATAAGGATAAATGATAAAATGAATGATGAATCACCAATGTATTGCAACTCAACACTCAAAAATGGCTTCCTTGAAGGACTAGAGTCATACAAATCTCCTCAAGGCTTGATTTGTGATTGCTTGATTTGTGTGAAGACCTATAAGGGTTAGATCTCACAAACACAATGATAACATAAACATGAACAAACTCACACCCAATTTGACATGAAGGTGAAGCCACAATAGTGGTTTACAATTTGATGGAGGAAGAAAAACTAAGAAAAAATGACCCCATGGGAAAAAAAGTGATTTTGGGGGTTCGTACGAACCTAGAAGTTCAACCAAACCAAAAAGGGGTTCAACCGAACTTGGGTTCGAGCGAACACCTTAAACTTTTTTCCGCCAAAAAAAAAAATGCATATGAAAGGGGTTCGAGCGAACCCCCTTGAAGAGGTTTTCTCAAACCAAGGTTCGAGTGAACCCTGGTTCGAATGAATCCCTGGGGGTTCATACGAACCCCCCTAAATCCTCATCCCCTCCCTAAGACACACAAAAGAGCTAAATTTTGGCACTTCGAAGCTCAGGTTGAGGATGAAAATGGAGGAATCCTCAAAAACCCAACTGGAATCAGGTAGTCCTCAAAACGAGCTATCCAATGAATATAATTTTAATATGTTTTGGTTTTATTATGTATTTGTTTTTTTAGTTTTATTAAACATAGGTTTTTCATTGAAAACGAAGTTCTTTGTTTTGCACATGTGGAAAAATAGCAGATTATCAAAAAAAAATTGAAAAATATGAGTGCACCAGATATTGAATTCTTTGATCCGACAAAAAATAAATTGAATTTTGATATATACAAAAAAAATTATGTGTTATATAGTCGCTCTATGTCTGAATTGTAATTGGTTTGACTTCAAAACTTGATTAAAGAAAAAATATTCAATAAAAAACTGTCTAACCAAGTGGAAGTACTAGATATCAAAGTTACGAATCTAAATTTGAAAGAATTAGAATTTCATCCTTCATGGAAAAAATTTTATGCATTATACGATGTGCATCACTTTTTTAAAATGTTGTTTTCTAAAAAAAATCAGTTTTCGTGGGAGATGGAAAAAGAAGTGCAATCTAATTCCAAAATTTTAAAAAATATATTTTTAGAATATACAGAAAAAATGTGACGAGACTCTTGTTTGCATCATCTTCAAATCCTTCATGGTTTAGCTGCTATAGGTGCCCGAATGTGAATATTTAGTTAAAAATAATAATTTCAGTGTCCAGTTTGGCCAAAAATTGTAAACCACTATTGTGGGATCACCCATGATGCTTTGATATTGAATGGTTGCAATAAATCTTTGAAATGCTACTCTTGACTTGCTTGATAATGTTCTTGATCTCCAAAATTTCCTCTTAATGCTAGATTCTCTTTGTTGGTTTTCAAATGGTAAAATGACTAGGTATTATATGCAATTAATCTAATTTCCAACAAATTAAATCTCGATAGCCAACATTGGACATTTGAAATTCAAATAATAAAATTCCAACTCCAACATATTAAAATTTGGAGGAAAAATAGGGGGACCAAGTCGCCTAAGGCGACTAGGTCTTGAACCTATTTTGTGGGTCTTAAGGTTTCAAGGGAAAAATATTAAATGTATGCATTATTTTTCTATATGCAATTTATCAATAAATATTTAAATGGGCTATGTAATGCATAATTTGGGGTATTAGGTGTACAATTAGGTCCAATTTCTTAAGGGGAAGCAAAGCATAGTGTGAAAATGTCAAGGGTATCAATTTGCGACACTACAATAAGCATCTCATAAATCAAAGTATAATCATATATACAATGTCCATCATAAGTCATCAATGTCATCAAATCCCATCTTACAATACATTTTTTATAAATGGACTGCATAAGCCATATTGATACAAAAATATATAATTGTCCATAGACAAGGTTTCTATATCAATAATGTACATGAGGATCAAATATATACATCATAAGTACATTTTACAAGGGTGTGTGCCCTGTCCTAAGCTCCCTATGCCTGAATGAGATGGAGATCGCCACCCCCTTCTGATCTTAAAATTGGTCATGGTTGCAGTGACCCCATGATCCCCACTCAATCATTTTGATCTAGCCCCAGACTGGCTCTGGATTTGCATGTGCAAAGAGTAGGGTGGATGTTGCTACTCCTACACATGTATCTCTCATAGATATTTTTATAGTATGTAGCCTCCTTAGTGATCCTCCTTACCTCTATCATACCTTTCTAAGTTGGGATACCCACACTTTCCTTTACTTGTATTCATTGTTCCTTCTTGATATCCCTCTCCACAATTACCTGAGTTAGTTGTACCTCTAGTTTTTTTTTCCTAGCCCTCTCTTATCACCTAGGCCAATTGTCCTTACATCTGAGCTAATTGGGCATGTAGCTCATCTCTTTGCATTCATCTATGTATCCTATGTATACAGGTTATCCCTCTCAACTTTGGCTTGATATTTGTCTCCTCTGGCCCTCTCCAACTATTTTCTCACTTCATCCCTTTTTGATCATGCAGTGGCTATTTGCACCTATGAATCCTCCTCCCCCTCTCCCCTCTTAGCCTCATCTTTCACCTCCACATGTGTCTAAACTTGTGAAGGTCCCTAAACCTCCATTGGTTGGTCATCTCAATCTTCTTGTCCACCATCTCTCTCTCCCTACTAATGCTGCTACCCTACTCTCCCTACGATAGGATCCCTTTGATGGTTGACTCTCTATACTTCATTTGTTCATGTTGGTGGCTATCCCACTCTATATCCTAGTATTGTCAATATGACTGGCTTGTGTTGTTCCCACCATATATCATACTTTAGTGTGGTACATGCATTTGTAGTGTCTTCCCTCATATTCCATGCCTCTAGTATCATTGCATCTAGATTTTTTATAGTTGTATTAGTCATGATCATAGGCACCCAGTCCACTATCTCCCTTCATGTCTTGGAAAATATTTCCTCTCCAATGGTCACTCCCTACCTCTATCTAAATTTTCTCCTACATGCTTAGGCATGTATCACTCTATAATGTGCAAGGTCCTCCCAATTAGGTACCATGGTTGTTGGTAGTATGGTAGCTGCTCCTCATCTCCTCTTGAGCCTCTCCAATAAAGGCATCGAGATCATCAATCTCTCTCCTCCAATACCACATATCCCCTAGCCACCTATATATCGCCATGATTGAATACATGTAAACACAAGGTAGCTTGCACCTTGAACCCTATATGTGATTAGTCTCATCATTACCATGTGTTCCCATGCCCAAATGTGTAGCAATGTGACCTCACATTCCAAACTTGCTCCATATTTGTAGACCACCTAGTGCATGTCATGGTATATATATGTTAAGACACATGGTCCACAAGAATAGACTATCCCCTCTACCATCATTCACTCTAATACCCTCCCCCAACCAATGGAGAAGCCTCGAGACATCCTATTGGGTACTAAGAACACATCGATAATCCCTGTCAACACTAGTGGAAGTGGGTCAAAGAGACCTATATTCCATTGAAGATCCATCTCTTTGTTCTCTATGCCTAAGTCATCTTCTAGGAACACTCAACTTAATTCACTCGCTCTCCTCAGATTGAAATCTAGAGTATCCTCCAGAAATCCTCCCATCTAATAGTTGCCTCTCTTGTGGGTACCATAAATGTACTATGATCGCTATGCCACCTCTCCACTAGTGCAGTCATCATCACCCTATTGGCTCTAATCTTTGGCATGTGTGCAATGTGTCATAGGCCCACTACTCTTAGGAAAGCCTCCTCCATCTCAGTAAATCGTGATACTAACTACATGGTAATGAGATGTCTCTCATCATTGTAGTTGGTCACCCTCATCCTACATCCATTAGTCACACATCATTATCCTTTGGATAAAAAAAAAATTGCATTCATTCTAGCTCCCTAGCCTAACCCTAGCTAATTGTGCAGCTTCTTGCCAATTATATTGCATTTTCATCTATTTGTACAATTTTTCCAATTGTGTTACATTTTTTTTCCATTAGCATTGCATTTCTATCCAGTTGTGCAATTCTACCAATTGTGCAATTTTATGTTCCATTTGAACTATAATATTTTACATTTGCACAACTTTGCTAGATGTGCCACATTTCTAGCCAAATGTGTCACATTTCCAACCATTTATGCTCTATAACTAGATGCATAGCTTTAGCATCCAATTATGTTGTGGTTTTAACCATTTGTGTTGCAAGCCATTAACACCATGTTTCCTACCAAACATGTTGCACCAAGTCATTTGTGTAGTGCTTTTAACCAATTGCACATCACACCATATACATGATGTTGGCCCAAAAGTTCACTTATATTTTTTCCTAGTTCTACGCTTCAGTAATGACCCTAAGCCTACTTTTCAAGTTCCCAAAGATTAGTACTCACCATTGGTCTTGTGCCAACTAGTCATCTGAATGCTCAAATGTGCTCTACTCAGAGTGTATTCCTCGAAATGTCTGCCATCTTGTCTACTACTTTGCTCTAGAGTGCTTTGAAGGCTCTAGATTCTAGAGAGTGTGAGAGTGAAAATGAGTCTTTTTCCCCTTCCCATCCCTATATCTAGCCTTTCTAGCCCTAGGGTTTCCTCCCATGTCCTCTTTAGCAGTGTCTTTTTCCAACCTAGTTTCTTTTTTCTAGCCTTTTGTCAATCTCTTGTCGTCAACCTATCTTATTTCTAGCCTATCCTTCTCATCCTAAGCTCGACCAAGAAAGTATTTTCTTTAGTTGATCTCTCAAGGAGGAATCCTATCACCATCCCATGGGTCCATTAGGGCATGTTGGGGCATATCATTAATTGTTTTCTTTGAAACAATGTTATAAAACACGTTTTCTCAAAGAGGGGCAAAATGTAGAGACCTAAAAGTGACTAATACATTTTCATCTTGTCATTTCATCATTATCCTTATCATTTATTTTATCTATATTAATTAAATAATTTTTAATTATTTAATTAAGCTAATATTTCCTTCGTTTCATCCATAATAATTTAATTACTCAATTATCTTAATTATTTTAACATATCTATATTAATTAAATAATTTTTAATTATTTAGTTAATTCGTTATTTATCCTTTTCCCTCCAATATTAGTTAAAACTAATTGTTGCAAGCACTAACTACTACTCGTATTAGAACCCTCTCATCACAATTTGTCGCATAATAAAACTACTAGTACTATTGTCCCCAATATCCCATCCTACTAGAGCATCTAATTGCTCAAAATGATCTAATCATCTATACAAATTAGGAACCTCAAATGAGCACCCCCAACATTTTGTACAAATGTCACAAGTGCTTTGTTGAGGCATGCTTAATAATATTTTCTTCAACATTGGATCTAGTTTAGTGTACACAATCTTCCATGAATAAAACTGCATAAATTATTGAATATGAGTAATAATTTAAAAATGCATATCACAAACAAGTAGATATAATATTTATATACTTTCCATAGTCATAATAATCAAAGTTACAGATCATTACTTGTATAGATCCAAAACTTGATTGATCATATTATTTATTCTTACACTCTGTAGCACTCAGCTAAAAAGGTATTGTTGTCAAGACATGTCACAATGGTGAGTGTGACAACGTTACGAGAAGGATAAGTATTCATTTTGTCTCTAATACCTGTAGCTTCCATAGTAGATGCACACCCATGCCATGAAACTTAATTTCTTTAAAGATGAACATCTCAACCCCTGATTAATTTAAATACCCATTTTGCGGATTGAAATGAATTCTTAAAAGAATGCAGAAATAATGCAAAATGCCATCTAAGTTCATCTGGGAGGGAAATGTATCGATGTACTAATTGAGCTCAAAAGAAAGTGATGAAGAGGAAGAATGACACATGCATAGTTCTCTAATAAGATTTTCTTGCCATTTGTTCATAGGCATGTATGCAAAATGTGGAAGCAAAGACAAGGCACATGAACTATTTTGTGGAAATATATTTGGTTGTGAGGTTTTAGATGAAGACTAGTACCAACTTGATCGATCAAAACATTAGAAACCTAGCAAAAAAAATTCTCATTGATATTTTTAATTGCTAAGCATAAATTATTTATACTAAATTTCTTTTAACTTTAATAATATACTTATTATTATATATAATATTTTATATATGAATTATATTATTATTAATAATATATATAATATTTTATAATAAAAACTATTAAATACAAATATAAATTATTATATTTAAATATTTTTATATTGTACAAATTAAATTAACATATAAATATAATATAATATATAATATATATTTGATATACAAATTAAATTGTATATAATATAATTATATTTATTACTATATCTACAAATTATATTATTATTGTTGTTATTATATATTATATTCTACAATAAAAATTATTGAATATAACTATTAAATTATTTTAATTAATAATTAATATATTTAAATATAGTACAAATTAAAATCACATATAAAGACGGGGACGACGATGAAGGTTTCTAGTAAGGGCGATGTGCAGGTCACACAGGCTTAAGCAGCCTACATTTTTTCCTACTCTGTGTGTTGTGCATGCCCCTCTTGGGCATTGTTTCAACGCATTTGGAGATTGGCAATTGTGTGCAAGGCCAGTCGGGTGTTTTTTCTCTTGGATCAAACTCTTTTATATTTTTGTTTTTTGCTTCTCTTGCTATGTGGGGTTTGTGTTTTAGGTGTTGGGTGGGTGTTTTTCCATGGCACCCTCTAGGAGCTTCGAAGACCCATCTCATTTATCTTTTAAATCAGTTACCATGAAAGGTGATTCATCTTCATCAAGGCATGGAGATGCTATTAACTTCCTACTGTAGGCTGTGGAGGAGTCACAAATAAATCATTCTTCAAAATTGAAATCAAAACCAATTGGTTGGCTGGAAAGGAGCAAAGATCACCTGATTGTGGTGATCAATCCTAAAGTTGTTACAAAAGATGTCATGTATTTAGTGGAACACACTTTAATTTGAAATTTCATGGGATTTTGTATTTCATTGCTATTTTTGGAGGCATGGGCTCAGAGAAATTGGAACCCAGAGGGTGATATGGAGATTATCCTAGTGTGAATGGTTATTTCTTTGTTGTGTTCTCTAGGCTAGCAGATCGACATATGGTTTTTAAAGGTGGCTCCTATTTCCATAATTAGACTGGGCTCTTTATTAAACCATGGCATTTGGGGTTTAATCCCTCTAAGGAGCTCCCGCGAAGATTCCAGTGTGGGTTCAATTGCATCGGCTTCCAATGGAGTTTTGGCAGAAAGATGTGATGCATTTTATTCTTGCAGCTTTGGGGAAGCCCTTAGGTCCTTCTCATCAAACCTTTCATCATAGGTTGACCTCCTTTCTTAGCTTTGTGTTGAAATTAATCTGAACATTCTATTGCCAGAATCCATGGAGATTAAATTGGGCTCAAGTATGAGTTGGATTTAACAAGTGGATTATGAAGCCCTTCCCTTTCGTTGTAGGTTGTGTCATGAGCATGGACACTTGCAAAGAACTTGTCCTAAATCAGGAGGTAACTTTCAGTAATCTCAGCCTGAGCGCTAGGTTTCTAATTCCAAAGCAAAGAGAAAAGCTCCAATTGAAAATGAGTAAAATGATTAAAAGGGGTTTATTCCTATGAAAGGTCGATCCAAAGCTAAGGGGTAATCCGACAAAATAAGTTTGTGTAGAAAGGAGGTTTTGGTAACAAGTTTGATGTCCTTGAAAATTTTGAGGACTTGGATTCAATGGAGCATGATCTTTATCTAGAAGGTCAAGGAATGCAGGGTGTGGACTTGTTTGCCCATATATCCCAAATTCCTATGCATTGAGTAGCTTCGCTTGAGGTTTTAAAGGATGGAAGACCAAAGTCACCAGATCTAGTTGAGACATTAGGAGATATTGATCAAGAGCTTGGTGGAGTACCCGGGGTTGTCATGGTGGTGAATCCTCTATGTGAGAACCATCCGGTATTGGATGATAATGAGGTATATACTGACTTGGCTACAGACTCTAGAACAAAGGAAGATGGTAAAAATAAAAATATACCTCACCAAGGAATTAATCAAAAGAACTTAAAGAAGGGGACAACGGATAAGGCAAGCAAGGTGGGTAGGAAAAAGGATATGAAAAAGATGAAGATTATGGGTGAGTCCCTAGTGGAATCGAGTATTGTTAAGACTTTGGACTCTCACTTCACTTCATCCCAGAAATGTTGTGCTCTCATGGAATGCAAGGGGTTTGGGTAGCATCCCTAGACAAAAGGCTACCCATAATTTGATCTATGATCATAGTCCTGATATTATTTTCATCCAAGAAACTAAACTTTTTGTGGACGAAATGAGTAATGTTTCTTCCAAAGTTTGGAGGAGAGGTCAATGTCAGTGTGTTGGAGCTTAAGGAATGGCTAGTGGTGTTGCTTGCCTTTGGAATCCCTATAGGATAACTCCTCTTTGGTGGGTGGCTTACATGAATTCCCTTTTAGTGCTTGCATCCTATTTTGATTCTAGAGTGGTTTCTCTTACTTCAAATGTTTACGTGCCTAATTATCTACTAGGTAAGATAATGTTATGGTCCCATATCAGATTCATTAGGTATTTGTATCCTTTTTTCCCTTGGATCCTTGCAGGCGAGTTCAATTCTATTTGCTACCTGGAGGAAAAATCTAAAGGAGTAGGCCGGTTGGGTCCTACTTCATCCTTGATGTGTGATAATATCTCTTTTCTCAAGTTGGTGGATGTGAATCTTATTAATGGTACTTTCACCTAAAATAACAGAAGATGTGGGGAGGGCTCTATTTCAAAGAGGATTGATAGATTCTTGGTCTCTAATCATTGGCTTGGAGATTGTTAGGCTTCATCTTCTGAAATCTTGGGTTGGAAAGGATCAAACTATTGGCCTATCAAATTCTCATCCCTTTAGTTCTCTTTGTCCAAAATCCCTCCTTTTAAATTCTAGCTCATGTGGCTTCATGATCCTATTTTGCACCTATTGGTTGAGAGATGGTGGGCATTGGGGAAAATTGCTTTTGGTATTGCTATGCTCTCTTTTTTCAAGAGGCTTCAGTTTGTTAAGTATAAGCTTAAAAGATGGAATAGAACTTCATTTGAATATTTTCCTTGAGAAAAAGTAGATTCAGGCACAATCGGATAGCATCACTTTCAAAATTAAGGAAGAAGGTATGACAGTGGATTTTCTTCAGAAAGAGTCTAAACTTTCTAGAGATCTTGTTGAATGGGAGTTACAGGAGGATATTTTTTGGAAACAGAAGTCTCGTATTGACTTGCTTTAGGAGGGGGATAAGAACACCACTTTTTTTATAACTCTGTAAAGGAGAGAAGTTATAGTAATTTGGTCACTTCTAAAATTTTAGGGCATGGGGATCTTCTATCTTCTTATCAAGCCATTACAAAGGAAGTTGTTAATTTCTTTTCTTTCCTTTTCACAAAGGAAAACCTAATGGCAGTGGCTAAGGAGGATTTATTCCTTGATTGTATCCCCCAGGTTGTTTCCAAGGAAATGAATAACTTCCTTCTAATGCCTATTTCCCTGGAGGAGGTTGAGAGCATTGTTTTCAAAATGAAGAAAGGCAAAGCTCCTAGTCCTTATGGCTTCCCGATAGATTTTTTTCAAGAGTTCTGGGATATCCTGAAACTTGATTTGTTGGAGGTGGTTAGAGAGTCTCAAGAAAACAAGCAGATACTTAAGGCATTTAATTCAACCTTCCTGGCTTTGATTCCTAAAAAATAAGGTGTAAACTCCTTTGATTCTTTTAGGCCTATTGCTTTATGTAATGTTGCTTTTAAGATTATCACTAAGCTGATTGCAGAAAGATTGAAAACTTGTTTGGCTTCCTTGATTTCTTTGGAGCAAGGGTTTTTTGTCAAAGGTCATCAGATTGTGGATGGGATTGTAGTGGCAATGGAATTTTTGCATTCCATGTCCTCTTCTAAGGAGAAAGCAATGTTTATAAAATTGGATATGTCTAAGGCTTATGACAAGGTTCTATGGTCATTTCTTCAGCATATGCTTGTGACCTTTGGGTTTCATCTTGACTGGATTTCTTGGGTCATGAGTTGTGTGACTGCGTCCTCATTATCCATTTTGATTAATGACTCACCTTCCCCTACCTTTTCTACTTCAAGGGGACACAGGAAAGGTGATCCTTTATCTTCGTATATCTTCATTTATTTGGTTGAAGGTCTTAGCAGATTGTTGAGATGATACAAGGACCGTGATCTTATTAAAGGTTGGAGCTAGAACCAAGGTATAGACTCCCAATCCCACCTCCAGTTTGTTGATGGTACTGCTTTAATGGGGATGGAAAGAATTGATGAGGCAACTAATTTCAAGAAGGCTCTTGATATTTATATGGTTGCTTATGGTCAAAGGATTAATGAGGGGAAGTCTAGTATCATTTTCTTCAATACCCCTAAACTAATCCAGAAAAGGATTGCCCATATTCTTCATTTTCAAATTGGGATCCTACCTTGGGATTATTTGGGTATCCCCCTCTATGTTGGCAATATGAATAAGAGGCATTGGTAGCACATCTTGGACAAATTTTGATCAAATTTCAATCATTGTAATTTTCACTGGTTATCCTTTGTTGGCAGGTTGACTCTTTTAAAATGTATTTTGCAAGCTCTCCCTTTTTACAGGTTCATGGCCTTGTCTACTCCTAAGGGTTTTCTTAAGGAATATGATTCTCTTTCTAGGAAATTCATATGGGCTGGAAATTTTGAGAATCAAAAGTGGAGCTTGGTGAGTTGGGACTAGGTGTGTAAACCCAAGGAGTGTGGTGGTTTGGGTCTTCGACAGTCAAGGCACAATAGTTTGGCTCTTGTGGCGAAACTTTATTAGAGGTGGTGTACTCTTTCTGACCAGTCATGCGCCTATATTCTAAATTTCAAATATCTTGGTGGTGTGGTTGATGTGGACATCCCTCGTATGGCATTAACTGGTAAGGGCTCTATGATCTAGAATATTATAAAATGAGGTTCCACCCTCATCAAGGAGGGTCTCTTTTGGATCATTAATAGAGGTAATCTTGCTCATTTTTGGTTGGACTCTTGGGATGGCCATTTTCCTATACTTTCGTCTCACCCTCAACTTCAAGCTTTAAGTGAATCTTTTATGGAGGCAGGCTAGTCAAATGTTGATAGCTTTAAGGTCTCTTCTTCTGTGGGGACCTTTTTGGTGTATTAGTGGTGTCACTCTGGTTCTTGGCCTAATGGGGGTTATCTGGAGGAGAGCAACACTTTGGTGTTCGTGTTGCCAAAAAGTGTATACTTTGCTTGATATGGGAATAATTGATGATAAATTAAACTTAATGAGGCCTTGATTTAGTGTTGAGAGGTGTTTACACATCCACACTAGGTCTTGAACCCTTGCAAATTAAATAAAATGCATTTATTGATGTCTTGCAAGAGTGTTGTAAGGTGTTGTAACACATCTTCACACTTTTCTAGGAACATAATGTTATAATTCACCTAAATAACCTTACCAAGACCTATTTCAAAATGTTGTAAAGTCTTGTAACAAAATTTCACACTTTCCTAGGCTTTTCATCAATATTTACACCTTTCTTATGCTTTAAATGGCCCCTTTATGCACTTACAGGCCTTAATTAAGTGTCTTGTTGAAGAAGAACCCGATAAACAACATTTAATACATCTTAATCTCCAACATCCACTCAAAATTTCCCAATGGACTAAGTTTCCACCTTGGGCGACTTAGTCCCATGTGGCACAAAAATCAAAATTAATTCAAATTTCTTTCGGGTTTTTATTCTTTAAGACCTAAGGTTGGCCTGTGATAAGGTATTTTCGAGAATTTAGGCATAATTATGTATAAATAAGGGTTTTTCCCCTCATTTTTCAATCTCCTAACTCATCTTAATTCATAACTCTTTATCATTCATCACTCATCATGTTCTCAAGTCAAGCAAGCTAGGTTTTTATCATTGCAAGACATCAAGATAGCTTCCTAAGACATTCAAGGGAAAATTCTTCAACTATTGCTGCAGAAATTCAAGATCTATCACCATGGCAAGGCACTAACTCCATTGTTTCATGCTTCATTATATCATTTCTTCATTTTGGTTTAATTACCTATAAATGGGTTTGACCAAGGCAAACCTCCATGCCCTAACATTCAACATTTCTCCTTCTTGTCTTTTGTGCTTGCAGATTTAGGAACTTTAAGGGTTTGAAGATCATTGAAGATTAGGTTGAAGATTCATTGAAGACATCTCCTTGTTGAAAAAATCAAAGTATCAATAAAAATTCACTTTCAAGCCCAAAAATTAGAGTTTCAGAAGCGGACACCTGTGGGAAACCAGAGTGTAGACCTAGGGCATCCATTTCCACTTTTGAATTATCAAAAATTCAGAAGTGGACTAAGTCGCCACTAGTGGCGAATTAGTCTCACTAAACTTATTTTTCAAATTTTTTTGTAGATTTGGATACCCATTTGGTTGAAATGGACTCCGAAGCAGTTTCCCTAATATGGGACTAAGTCTCTCAGCTTGGCATAAGTGTCCGAGTTGGCTCAAAAGTCAGATTTTTCATAATTTCAGAGCTCTCTGCAATCTCCATTCTTCCCTTCATTAGTTTCTAGGTGCACACATTTTGTTTCATAGCTTTCTATCTAGTTTTTTTTGCATTTCTAGGTCATTTATAACATGTTTGCATACAACACTGTGTTTTCCATCACTTCACATTTCTTAGATTTAACATCAATAAGTCATCTTTCTTTTAGTTTATTTCATTTAGACATCACATTTAAATACATTTCATCCCTTTTACATTAATCTTGAGTGTAGACATTAGCATTTTGGCCCACATCTCTCTCCTTTTAGGTGAAAAACCCTAGAAGTGCAAGAGAGCATTTGGTTTGCCAAAATCATTGTCTACAGTGTCGATCCTTGCCAAGTGTCCTTGTAGTTCTTTGGAGGTGGAGGATGGATTAGCCTAGGGTAATATTCTCAAAGGGAGTTACACGATGGCTCAAGGTTACGATGTTTTGCTTGGTTGACATTATGACTTGCAGGAGAGTCCTTGGTGGAGATGTATGTGGAACAAGATTGGTTGGCCCAAGTGTAATCTATTTTAAATGTGGCTTTTGAGTTTGAATAAGTGCCTGACTTGGGAGAACATCAGGAAAAGGGGATTTTGTGGTCCTTCAATTTTCTTTCTTTGTGGAAACAGTGAGGAAATCTCTAGTCATATGTTCTTCCAATGCTCTTTCTTGACAAAAATTTGGAGATGGTGGTGGCATTTATGGAAGCGATCATTTGTTCGAGCCTCATCTCTATATGATCTTTGGGTGAACTTGGGCATTCCTCCGACTTTTGCTTCCTTCCTAGTGGCGGCTTGGGATTTGGGTCCTTCCCTAATTATCTAGTAGATTTAGCTAGAGAGAAATAGGCGGATTTTTAGGATCGTAGGTAGGTGGACCTACAAATTTGGTTTGATTAAGAGTATGCTGAAGGATACTATAGAGGCTAAGTTCAACCTGGATGAACCTTTGAACTTGAATGATGCTAGGTTATTTTCCCTTTTGGAGCTTTCTAGGACCTCTATGGCTCAACCTCGACGTGGGTCTTTGAAGAAGATGTCCATGAAGGTAAATCGTGTGGGTAAGTGGTGTTCGCCTCCAATGGATGTTTATAAAATAAACATGGATGGTTCCACTTGTGGTAATCCTGGTGTTGTTGGCATTGGCGAAGTGGGATGGGATAGCAGGGGTCAGGCCCAATTTTTCTTTTCTATTTATATGGGTGAACAGTCTAGTAACCAAATGGAGGCCTGGGCTCTTTTCAAAGCTTTTGAGAAATCTTGTGAGTTGGGTTGGAGGAAGGTGATTTTCGAGATGGACTCGATGATTCTTGTTTATTTGCTAAACAACCAAGATTTTCAGAATTGTTCCTGGAGACTAGGTGTGATTGCTAGACAAATTCTCAATTTGGCCTCAAATTTTGTTTTGATTTCCTTTGTGCATATTCCAAGGGAGTGGAACAAAGTGGTTGATTATCTTGCAAAATGGGATTTTGATGAGATGGGTGCTTGATCTGTTTGGGGCTGGGGTCAGCTTGACTAGTAAAAATGTTAGCAATTGGCTCAGTTTCTTCATGAGGATCGACATGAGTAGATGTGTTGGGTTGGTTTGGTTGTTTTCCCTTTGGTGTTGGGATGATGGCTAAAGGGATGTCTTTGTGGATATTTGGGATATCTCCTTTGGTCATGTTCTTGATATTTCTCTAAAATTTTGGGGCCTCATGTCCCCTTGTTTGTATTCTTGGCTTTTCTATCAATAAAATTTTCACCCTTTTTATCAATAAAATTTTCACCCTTTTAAAAAAAAAAATCACATATAAAAAATATAACAATTTAACTACCTTCGGAGAGAGCAAGAGAGAGGAGAGAAAAGAAATAGAGATAGAGGGGGAGACAAATCTATACAAAGAGGTGTATATATATAAAGATAGAGAAAGAGATATTTAGATAGATAGATAGATAGGTAGTGAGAGAGAGAGAGAGAGAGAAAAAGGTAGAAAGAGACAAAGAGGGAGAGAGATAAAAAGAGATATAGAGGTAGAGAGATAAAGAGGGATAGAGATAAATAAATAGAGAGATATACATGGAGATAAGATTGAAAGAGAGGAATATATAGAGAGATAGAGCATGAGAGAAATATAAGTGATACACAAGGAAAGAGAGAAAGGAAAAGGGAAAGACATAAGAGGATAGAGATAGAGATAGAGATAAAGTCACATAAAGAGAGGGAGACTGATAAAGAGAAATGGAGGGAGGAAAATATTTATAAAGGTAGGGAGATTGAAGGATAAAGAGGGAGTGAGAGAGAGGGAGAGAAATTATTAAATTTATTTTAAAACTAATATTATATTTATATATTTTATTTTATAATACAAAATATTAATTATAATATATAATATATTTTTTATAGTACAAATTAAATTACCATATAAAGAATCTAATAGTTTTACTAATCGAGAGAAGGGGAGAATAAATAGGACCTAAAGAGGAACAAATAAATGGAGATAGAAAAGTGATAGAGAGAGAGAAAGAGAGAAGGGAAGACAAATATAAAGAGAAGTATGACAAAGAGAGGGAGATAGATTCAAAGATAACTATCTCTCTCCCTTATCTCTATCTCCTTACATCTCCCTAAATCTCTCTCTCCCCCTCTATATTTTCCACTAAATATATCTCTCTATCTCTCCCTCTTCCTATCCCTAACTCTCCCTCTCTCCTTATCATTACGTCTTTATATATATCTCTACTTTACCTCTATCCTCTCTTTGTTTCTCTCCCTCTCTCCCCCCCTCTCTATCTATTTGTATGTATCTCTCTCCCTCTCTATACCTCTCTCTATATATCACTTCCCATCTCTATCTTTATCTTTATCTTTCTATCTCTACCTCTCTCACCTTATATATATATCTTCCATCTCTATCTATCCTTCTCTTTATATCTACCTCTCTTTCTCTCCATATCCCTCTCCATCTCTATCTCTATCTCCTTACCCTTCTCTCTCACTCACTCCCCCCTCTCTTTCTCCCTATTGCAAACATAACATGAGCCTATAGTAATGGACCCTGGTTATCTTGCTAATTGAATCCTTGTAAGTGGATATATAGTTTTTTTATGCTATCATTTCTCCGTTGAGACCTTTGTTGACAAACATCTTTTGATAAATGGCCCACCAATTGACCTCATGTACTTAAAAAATGAATGAAAAAACAAACCAAGAATTTTTCCCTAATTGACCTTCCACACCTATTTGGCATACCCATTGCACACCACGGTGCACTTGCTAGTAGATATATTATTATAATGTAGATTTTATATTAATAATAAAATAAAATAATCAAATGTATATTATCATAAATTAATAATGGCATGAGGCAAATTCACCACTTGCTAGTAGATATATTATTATAATGTATATTTTATATTAATAATAGAATAAAATAATCAAATATATATTATCATAAATTAATGGCATTAACATTTTTTAATATATATTTTCAAAACTTTGAATGTTTTTTACAAAAAATAATTTTCACTCATTTTTATTATCAAAAATCAAATTATTCTTTTGCAAAAAAAATTCAAAGTTTTGGAAATATATATTAAAAAATGTTAATGCAATGAATGAATTGTTGTCATTTTTATTTTTTTTTAGACTACAAGAATCGGTTAGGTATCCACCCCCTTATAAACAACAAACAACACGCCCTCTAGTACCACAGGTTTGGGGAGTGACTAGACCTCGTGACCTCTTTCCTATAACAAGATGTTTTAGCCAATTAAGCTAAGCCCCCCGCCAATAATATTAATGATTATATAAAATACTATATAATATATATAATTAAATATATACATATATAAACTGTCCTTTAATATATATAATATTATATAATTTAAATAATAATATATACTTAGATATAATATGATATATATTATATTCTACACATTATACATATAATAAAAAAAAAAATTATAATATATATTATATAATAGATTATATTATCATTTGTTGAAGAATAAGAATAATTTTTAAAAATTAATTGCAATATAAATTAAATAATTTCAAAATTGAAAAGATTGTTTACTAGTAGAGTGTTAATAACTAGTGGATAATAGTGCCAAGGAATAAGGCTAAAACCAAGCATTTCTTAGTTTCTCTTTATCAACTTTTTTGGGTATATAATGTACAATTAAAGAATGTATAGTCTAAAAAAAAATGAGTAAAAATGGATCATATTGTAGTTTAATCTAAACTTACATAAAACCTCCATGTGTTGTTCCTCTAATCACTTAAATGTGACAACATTAATTAGACTTATACTTGTGCGTGCACATTCACACGGTGAAGTGAACAACAAATTGAAGCATGCTTTTTATTTTTACATTGACATACACTGGGATGTTTCTATTATTGGCAATCAGTTTAAAGCCTTATAGTTTTAAGTGCATTTGCATAAAAAAATTGGCATTTCTCTTCGAGAGTAAACTGAATTGATATATCTATTTTCCTCCTCAACTTCTACAAATGTATGTTCTTCATATCTAAGATTTCTTTTTGTGAAGACAAATATGGTAAAATATGTTTGAGATATCAAATCAAAAATTTTGCTTTCTTCTTTAAACATATGTAAAATAGCAATTTTCAGTCATTTAGGATAATATGTGAACTATTTACAAATTCATTTTTATAAATATTTAGTATTACAAGAAAATTTGAACAAAGAAGATGGATAGCCGAACTAATGTTATTGTAATAAGAATTTTTGACAATTAAAAACAAATCATTTTTATGCTTAAAATTCAGAAAAAAAAAAAAAAAAAAAAGATTTTCATCAGATTGAATAATATACAAACCCTATCCAAGTGTTTATTACATGCATGGATTTTGAAAGTACAAGGATTTTGAAAATTACAACAACCTCAATTAATTGGTCCTCTTCTTCTCTGTAGTTATCACAAATATTCATCAAATTTCATAAAATTATACATAGGATTCACAAAGCATGCCTTAAAGACTTGAATAATCATAAAAATAAAGGCTAGAATGTATCTATGGGGGTTTTCTTCCGAAACCAGTTATTCTAGTTAAATATTTGAAAAAAGTTCTTCTACATTATTGTTACGTGAACATTTATTTCTCATCCAACATATTGTGTATGTCCATTGGCATAAATGCTAAATAACTTGAACCAACAAGATCTAACGCACTTATTATGAGGAAAATAATTTAAATTATGAACACTGAATGATATTGGGGAATTCTGACTTCCTCACTAAAATTCAGCACATTATCTGAATATCTTGTGCAAATCTAGAACTACATGTTTCCGTGAAAAAGCTTCTTGCATTGTTTAGTTTAACTTTCCTTAATTTTCTTCCAAAAGAGGAATTTTTTCCTTGAGGCTTCGTCATCCTTCCAAAACTAAAGAAAAACCATTCAAGAAAAATGGTTTGTAGTCTACATGTATAGTATAATCGTGCCTGTATGAAGCAAAAAAAAGCCACATTTATTTAAAACCCAAAATTTGCAAAACATCTTCCACATCGTCCAACCTATAATTGACTTGTATTCAGGTTTCTACAGTTTTATTCAAAACAAAACGTCCTTTATTCCAATTCATAAATCAACAATATAGTCTTCAATAATTCTACTCATAAAGATGTCATGATCTTGCTTTATTTTTATTTCCTTCTCATTAAATTGTTGCTATAAACCTTATCATATATGTCTCATAGATTTGCACAAATAGCTTTCTATTTCTGCTCTTCATGAAAACAAGAGACGCATTGCGTCTGATTTCTGTCGGTAGGATTTGTAACTTGTTTGTTTAAGATTTGCTTAAAATAGTAGTAATCATTACATTTAGTAAGAAATATTTATGAGTGTAAAAGCATTAAAAAGTAAACAATATACATTTGTCTCTTTATTGACCATTTTGATCAATACATTACAAATGGTAGTAGATAATTATATAATTGTTTGTTGCAGGCATTAATTTTGAAATGAAAATCATATATAACATAGTGAATTTTTTCATAATTTTTGTCCTTGTTCAAGATGTGCTAGTGATTTTGCTTGTTGAAGATGACACCATGTGCTTTTGGACATTCCTTCCTGCAAAAAATTATTTTCAAATGGTTATGAGGACATTGTTTTTGTTTTATGTGATAATCTTTGAACAGATAATGCATTATAGAAAGTTATCATTTAAATGAAGCTAAGTGGTTGTGAAATATAAGCGTACCTAGCCATAAGATCTATAGATTAGTCTTCCATACATTGTGCACTACTTATAAGGTTGTTTTGATTCAAATTGAAATATCCTTTTTTGTAGAAGTCTCTTAGGATGAAAACAATTGATGATTTATCATCAATGTATTCTTCAAAGGAAATATTCAAGAAGCAAATGGATCACAGATTTGTCCATGGAACACTCTATTGTTTTCTTTTTCTTGGTCGTCAAAGTCACTTTCAGGTAGTGAGAGTAGATATATGCAACTTGTTGTTTGCATTTAATACAGTAAGCAGTTTGTTCTTGTAGTTCTCCATATGTATCAAATTTATAGTTGCAATTTGGACATAAAGCATGGAATGGATTTGAAAATGCATTAGCTATTTTTATGGTTCCTTGAATCTGCAAAATACAGTGAAGATGTATATCCTTTTTTATTCAGCATTTTCTTATAGTGTATAATATGCATAGGTGCAAATTTGCTTATCTCAAATGTTGGGTACAACAAATTGTTGACATAATCAAAGGCCCTACTTACCTCAATTTTTGAATGTAGCAAATTGTTGAGATACTCGAAAGCCCTCTTGTTATTCAATTTGCTGATGTATGTTGATTGTGTTGTTTGTATAGTGTTGTATTTTGATTCTCACTTCTTTGCAATGTTTCTGAATAACATTATTGGATATTGTTCGAGACGAATTTGTTCTTCCATTGAAGAGAAATGGTGTTGCAAACTCTCATGTATTTGTACCTATATTATGGATGCATATTTTTTATTTTAACATTTATCTTTAGTTAAAAAAATATGGTAAGCAGTAATTGTTGTAAATTGCAATGAAATAAAGAATTAGAATCTAATATTTATACCTGAGCTTTGTCCAATTCAGGATGTCCATCTTTTATTTCAACAACAAACTGGAAAGAAGTTCTTTTGTGCCGACCACAAGTGCCCCTACAGATCCAATTGCATAGTTTTCTTCATTTGTAAGAAGTTGTCTAATTGTGCTAGTTGGTATGAATTTGTAATCATCGTGCATGCACGGTATGACTTCGACTGTTGTTGTGTTTGTGAAAATCAAGATGTAGTTGCAATCACCTCGGTCATAGTCTGTCTTTGTTGCAGATTGGAAATTTTTAATGCATATAGCTATCCCAGGAACTATTTTTGCTTCATGTTGTTTTACAAGGACACCAATTATATTGATAGTCATTGTCATTTCACCTTTTACATTAGTTAAATCCACACAAAGAACTTCTTTTGTATTGTTTTGTTTGTTGAGACTTGTTTTGTAGACGACAATTATATCTCCTTCAAATATATTTCCTCCCCTGTGGGAGTGAAGTTCTTCAATTGATACTGTATTTTTCTTCTTGCTTTTAGACCTGCAATGATGATAGAAATTGAATTTATTGTTTTCAAGACTAATTTGGATACTATAATTGAACATAGACAATGCTTTTCACCTTTTTGATATTTGTTGTATGGTTTTCTAGCTTGTTTTCGTTATCTTGCTTGACTAGACATTGTTAGCTAAAAGAAAGACTAAAATTGTTAATATTTTTAAAAGTATTAAGTGGGTTTGAATTTGGCATTTGTCTCAACATTATATAAATTGGATGATGATCACTCCAATATGCTTTTGATTTGTAAATGCAATATGGTTGTGTGTTTATGTTACACCAAATATGGTCAATTAATGGTTTTTCGATGTAGTTTAATTTATATAGCATAAAATGCATTTTGCAATTGTGCATGTGGTTTGATAGCAAGTTCTTTTGTCCATTATCCATCGACATGTCAATGTTGAAGTCGCCTACAATATACAAAGTCGATGGTAAATTGACACAGGAAAATACTTCATTTGTGATTGTTATAATTTATGTTACTGGTGTGTTGGGTCTTGCATATAGATTACATATGTTGGTCTCATCATTTGGCAAATTTATTGTTACTGTTATAGCTTCTACATTTGTTGTTTTATGTTGCACTGTTTTTGAAATTAATAGATTATTTCTAGTAAATGTTGTTACACCATGTATGTGATTTGTTGAGAAATGATTAAAACTTTGGAATTGATTATTATGTTTAGATAGTTGCATATGTTTTTCTTGTAGACAAATAATATCAAATGACAACATTTCGTGGTCATTAAGTATGTCTTCGATATGTACAAGCAGGTTATGAGTATTAAATGTGGTTAGTAGTTAATGTTTGTTGCTAATGCTTCTAAGTTGTTCATTTTCAAATTCCCAAATTGTTGTTGATTGTAGGCGTGACATTTTGGTAATCACTTTTTTTTCACTTTGAAATGGTTTTGTGTAAGAGGTCCTAACAAAAACAATGTGTCAATTGTTTGTGTATGTGACAGTGTCGTATATGCCAATTCATGTTTTTTTATGCCTAATGGATCAAATGTTAATGCTTGCATTGTAAGGCCTTGTGATCTATGAATTGTACAAGCACATGCTAGTTGTATTGGAAATTGTTTTCTAATTGTTAATTTCTTGTGGTTGTATAGGTTTTTAGTAGGCTTTGCAATGCAAAGTATTGGTGTCCATGTTTTGTCAATGCAATCGCAATAACATTGTGCCAATCTTTTAGCTTGTCGATATCCAACTTGTGAGTCATTGAACTTGATCCAAACAATGTCGAAGTTTGTGTATTTCATGTATGCTTGGAAGGTTCCATCCGATCCATTGACTAGCCCATCTTTTGTGTCATAGTTTCTAGCATACATTTCAACTAGCATATTAGGTTTTAAGAGTATCTAAGATGGTAGATTAATTGAATGGTCATACAACGGAATTGCATTAGAGTTGTAATCATATTCGTCAATTGCATTCAATATAATAACCTCTCCTTGTGTGATGGATAGCATGTTTTTTGTGTGTGTTGACATCTTTCCTTCTATAGAATAGGAAAGGGAATGTTGGGTCCATTGGCGGCAAGCAGAAATATTTTTTATTTAAATAGTCTAAGTCCTCAATTGTCTAGGATCCAAGTCATATTCTATTGAGTATTGCAAAAAAATTGTCATCTTTTTGTCGCATGGTCAATTGCAATGCATAGCATTTTATATTTTGTTTCCAAAAGGTATATGGCATTAGTTCGTTTAATGTTGAAGAATTCTCGAATATTAGTGCATCTTGTATAGGTTGTACTTGGTAAAGATCACCATAGAAAATTGTATCTACATTTCCAAAATAGCTAGTGAGTGTTTGCATTATGTCTTGTAATTGTTTTTCAATATAATGTAGAAATATTGCACCCACTAGAGAAATTGCATCTATCAATTAATACCACACGGAGTTGGTGATAGTGCTTTGACATAGCATCCAATATTTCAGAACTCAATGGGATGAATTCAGACTTGTTAAATGGCATGTGTAATGTTGAATGTATTGCCATTTCACCTATGTTATATGTTTTTTTTCATGTATAAGCATGTATTAGTCCTTTTGGTTTGTCTGGATCATTGTCAATAGATGAGTTGCATATGTGAATAAGTGTTTGATATATGGCTTTTGCGGTAAATGTTTTGCTTGTTCTAGCACCTCCTGTTAAGAACAAGTGTAATGGGGCTTTGATGTTGTTTATTTTTTTCAAGGCGATGTCTTTTACAATTGCTTGTTGTTCTTTGTTTAACATTCTTCTTAATCTGTAGTACTCAGTATTGTCTATTATTTGAGGATGTTTTGCAATTTCGAATTTGTTTTCAAATATTTTGTTTCAATATCTAATTGTATGTTGTATTGTTCTTTCCTTCGTGTATCATTTTCAATAACGCTTTGATTTTCATCACATTCATTATTTGTGTTGATTTCATCTATAGCTTTGTCAATGTCGCCCCACATAGGGTTGACTTTGTAGTTGTATTTTATGTGATTCGATCTAATAATATTTTCATGATACAAATAAGCACTATGACATGTTTGGAATCCATTTTTAAGTGATTTTCACTTTCTATAAATGGGACGTATAGTAGTAATTGTTCTCTACAATGGTTTTCTAAGTCAACATGTTTGTTGAAGTTTACAAAACGTATTATATTTGGTTTAGCTTTACTTTGTAATTTTTTACCATCTTTTGTATATTTAGAAACGAAATCTACAAGACAATGTGCGATATTGTTGTTGGTCTTCCCAGATAGTGATCCATCAACGATTTTGATGTTACGTTCTCTCAATCATCTGGTTCTTTGCTTAAATGTTTAGTTTATTTTAGGACAAATGTTTTTTCGTCTTCATTACTTGTGTCAATGAATACACATTTTCTTGAACTATTGTTTAATGGAAGTGATAAATCAATGTGAGTCACTTGTTGCGAAGACATTTGTTGTAAATTGAGTAATGCATTTCCTAGTTTAGTAAACATATCCATGGCATTGATACTATTTATCTCGTGATCTTTACGAATCCTTATAAATGCATTTGTCATTGACTTGTCTACTTTTGTCATATACGAGCTACAATGCATTGTTGTTGCATATGCATTCAATACAAATTGTGCATCTATATTCGCTTTCCATATTTCAGGCATTGTTCTAGCAAAACTATTATTCCATATGTCAGATGGCTTCCTTTTCAAAAATATTGTAGGCCTACGGATTGTAGATTTTATGGCAATTATGTATTCATCTTCACTAATACTCATTTCGTCTATAAACATTTGAAATGAGAATGAGTTGTCATAGTTTGCTTGTTGTAAAGTGGAGAGTATTTTTGTTGTTGTTGAAATCACATTTTCGTCATTGTTTTTAGATGGCTCTAGAATTGTAGTTTTGTTCATTAGCGGGAGTAGAAAATTATATCTACAAGTTTGTTTCTTGGAATTTCAACATTGTTTTGTGTGGTGGTGTTTGTGAATCGTAGCTATATCAGGATGCAATTGTTTAGTGCTACAAGTAATGTAGTTGTCTACAAATTGTTAAATATTTTTGTTACTGTCTCTTCTGTAAATTGGTGCTTCTCTAATCCACAAAAGGAAATGATCATGTTCATTTCCACGATTTTGAAATTTTGTTACTGAAAAATAATCTGAAATGGTTCCAAAAAATGAATTGTCTGTTAATATTAATTTTTTCATTGCATTAATTCTATGCCTATAATAGCGTGCACATGTGATGGGATCTCTTTTAATCAAATGAAATTTTTTATCTTCGTTTCTAGTGTTTGATTGTTCTCAATTCGTTTCTTTTTGATATGTTTGATATAGCTCTTCAAGTGTTTTTGTTAATGGTTCCCAATATTGTTTAGCACTTGTAAATGTAATGAAAAAAGTTGGTGGTCCAAGTTGTTGTATCATCGCAAATAGATTTTTCTTTAATTGGTGCAAATAATCTAGAGATATTCTTATTTTTTTGAAATCAACATAACCAATATTAGATTTAAGAATATTTTCTAAATTAGGTTTTTGTTTCACATCTTTTGCTACTAGCCTTCTCCCTTTTAATTTCCCCTTACGTAGTCTCACCCATATTGTGGATAGGACTTGTTCTCTTAGAATATTAATAGTTTTGAAGAATAGGTTTGTACAATGTGGTAAGCAAATTTCCTATTTGAATGTTGTAATTGCCATTTTACAATTTTTTGGTACGAATATCTTTTGGTGATGTCTTCATCACGCGGATTGCCAAAGAAAAGCGTAGGGAAATTCATTTCTTCAACATATTTATCTTTAAATATTCCAATAGGTTATTTCTTTCCGCTAGTGCAATTTCTATGATCTTGTCTTGCATTTCATGTATGCATTTACATTCAGTGAAACCATGTATCAATGTTTCACTACGTATTTCATTTTCTATATCGCTTTCAACATTGTCACTTGTACTTATTTCTTTTGTTGTGTCATTTTCATGATCGAGTCAAAGAATTTTTATCCAATCCTTGTTTATTTGAACATTTTCCATTTTGTATAATTTTCTCTTCGATAATTTTTCCAAAGATTTCATAATCATATTTGCACATACTATTCTTGTTTGGTATGCATTTTTATACTGCAACTGTCTTCTAAGAGCTACAACACTTGTTGATGTTTCATTTGTTGAACGTGGTAATGCCCGTTGTACGATATTAGTGTTAACTAGTACATTTATAATAGAATCGGTCAAACGTATTTGAGAATTTTTGTATCCTAATTGCCATATTTGTGCAAATGCAATTCTAAGTGAGACAAGTCATTCTTCTAGTTGTGTAAGCATACCCACATATTGTAATGGATTATTTGTTTGGATTAGATCTGGAGTTGCATATTTTGGTAATTTAGATTGTTTCAATGATGCTTTACATTTCAAACAAATATAGTTTGTTGTTGTAATTTGTTTATTTATGGAAAAGCAATAATACATATGCATTTATTTCTCCTCCAAAGTTGTAATGTCTTTTTTGAAATGCAACATTTGACAAATTTTGAACATACATATCTAGGTGTATCTTCAAATTTTTTTTGAACAATTCTATGGGCGATTTTGAATTTGCTTTTTTGCAATTTGCAGATATTGGATTATGTTTTGTACATTTTTATTTTTTTAATTTTTCGTAGTGAGTTGACCATACATTGTTGAATATTTTCAATTTTATTGAATTGGGTTTTGTTATGTTTGTTGGTCTTTCTAATTAGTTTTTTAATTTCACGGAGTGATGCAGTTGAATTGATATTCGTCGAATGAATTTCATACGATAGAAGTGGCTCAAAGTGTCCATGAAGAGGATTTGTATCATGGAAAAGGATAGAGTATGATTCTGCATTGAAAGAGGAGGGGTTAAAATTTATTCAAACAAGAAAGAAATAGAAAACAAGGGCATTAAACAACCCTATCAAATTCCAGTAAATGATCTAACTGATGAGACAAACCCAGAGGTAATTGACCCTTATCCCCAATATTCTAGTTTTGCATTAGATGATTCATTGAAATGCAAATATTTTTTCGCCGTTCTTACTGACCAAACCTTTATTTGTATGCCTAGCCATTTGGATTGCTACTTAATACAAAATGTCTCTCCCCATTGTTAGTTTTAGGATCATAATTAAGTTAAGCAGAAACACATAATAATAAACAATAGAACACAACACTTTTACCTTAGGAAAACCCTCCTCGAGGGAGAAAAAACCCAGCCACAAATATATCACATATATATTTAATGAAGGAGCAAAAATTTGCTTTAATGAGGCCAATCACAAGGCCGATCTCATGTAATGATAATAGCACCACACTTGATGCTAATACACAGCCAATAAGGAATATCAACCTTTTGCTGATATGCGAACTCTCTAGAAGATGATAAACTCGACCTCTTGAACAACTTTGATCTGCTCTTGATAATTCACACTCCACACTTGAAAATAAAATGAATGAATGATCAATGATCGAACAACATCAATAATATATACTATCCAAAGAGGATGTCTTCAATAATCGCGACCTTTCAAGGCACAAGGTCGGCCACCAAAGAAGGGATATCACTTTCCAAGAAGAGCGTCGATTAACAAGGTAAAGTCGGTCATATTAACAAAAGATAATTTAATGTTTATGTGAAGCGCTTCTTCACAAAGGATGACTCTAATAAATAAATAGTTGAAAGCTATATTTAATTTATTGCTTAACAAAATCGTGGCTGGAAGTAAGAGACCTACAACTGTAAACATCAACACCCATAATCCAATTTCTTCATTATTTGTGGTTGGCATAGCTGATTTTTGCATTCTCTGAAAATAAGTTTCAAAGTTCTCTATTTTATGCAATACATCTAATGCATTTGCTAATTCATTGTTATATGACCAAACCGCTTGTTCATTGCCTTCTAAATAGTGTTTTATTTTGTTACGTAATTCAAATGATGTGTAACAATGATTAAGTAGAAATGCTAATGAATCAAAAAGACAGTATCCTACATTGTACTTAAATGTATTAGTTATAAATAGACCCTCAATTCTAAGCGCATTGTCAATATTATATACTTCAAAGTGATTTGATAATCTATAATTTTCTACATCTGTTATTTATTTTTCTTTTTCTTGTTTATTTTCTATTTTTCTCTTCATTTTTGTGAGGAAAAATAAGAATTGTTTGAAAGTAAAGAGAAGAGGTTTAATGTACCTATTATGTTTATGAAGAGAACGCTTAGTCAATTTGTGCTTGTATTTAATGTGGAGAGTAATGTTTTTGGATGATTTTATCTTCTTGCTTCAGGTTCTACAATACGAAAATGCCATTGTTATTAATTTTATGGAGTTGAAATTGTAAGATATTAATTTTATTGAAAATATATATTTTTTTTGTTATTATGCAAAAAGCAATTTATAAATCTACTAATGTCTTTCAATCTTAACATGTGATTAAATGAAAAATGTTTTTTGCTCACATTCATATCTATTGTTCTTGGTAGTAGATAGCAATTGTCACATGAGTAATTTACTTTTGCAAGATGGGATAATGAGTAAATCAAATATTTGTGATTTAACTATGGTATGTAAATAACAAAATTGAAATCTATTGATTGAATTATTGACTCATGTATTTTGTTAGACTAAATTTCATTTTAATTTATATATTTGGTAAACATTGTATGAAGTTCGCATTCCATATTTTACATATATGATTATGACAAATGATATGATATTAAATGTCTTAAATATAATGAAGAGTCCATATAGAAAACTATTCAAGCGCATTGTTATTTAGACAAGTATTCACAATTTTCTACTTTAGCCTTCATAGGTTGCATAAATGACATGCTAAATTTGATTATTGTAACTACATGTATTTATATAAATTAGATTTGTATAACAAAATGCATCCATACCAAAAAACATTCCAAATTGTACCCATTGAGGTTTTATAAAGATGATAGATGAGATATAGCAAAATGCATTCATAGTAGAAAACATTTGAAATTGTAAATTGTTGTTGTCCCAATGTCACCCTCTCTAGATGATGAGATATGTTCATTTACAAGTTCCATAAAACATAACAAAAGTATAGGTAGTGTTAAAGAAAAGGATAAAATACTTAGAATTGTGTGGTTTAGAACGAAAAACAATAAATATCGTAACATGTATAAAAAGAAATTGTATCTATAGTGGATGTGGTTACTGGAGATGTGGCAGGGGCTCGAGCAGGAACATGTTTCTTTAGGTAAATCAATGCTCTAATGACCGTTATGATCCTTGTTGACAGATGTTGACCCAAGTGGGCAAAATGAGCATTCAAGGAATGCATGATTACGAGGTCACAATTATTATTCAAGCCCATTTTTATAGCATTGTAAACACATGAAACTAGTTCGCATTCATTTAACATTGAGTAGGGGAATAAACCCCTCAAAGGAGCATTGCCAATTGTTTCATCATAATCAGTCATAGCTTGACTATAAACATTTGGTGGAAGTAGATAATCTTAAACATATGCATACGCTAAGTTACCTAGGGAATCTAAATCATGAACTAAGTCCATGCAATTTGATAGAAAGCATGAAACCACATCTTAATAGTATTTCACTCCATTTTGACCATTAAGAAAATAAGAGTGGCCCAGTCATAATGTTCCCTTTTGCCAATGATTTTTGCAATGGCATAATACATCCATGATTGGAAATGATTGCCATCTTCTTCTCCAGTGATTCTATTAAGTAGAGTGATTAACACTGCGTACTCATCTTTACATTCTCCTCGTCCCACCAACTTAGGCAAGTTAGCCTTTGTCACTTTTAGCCATTTTTCAGCTATTATCCTTTGACATTTGTCTTTGGCCATCTCAAATGCCTTCTCGCATTTTGTCACTTATATGACTTTGCTGTAAGGACATGATGGAATATCAAAGCACTTTTCGATATCCTGAGGCTTTAGACTGCAAACAATTCTCCCATCCACTTCTTTGATTTCTCTAGTGGTAGGATTGTAATGCTTAACACAAGTGATTACAAGCTCCATGCTCTATAATGTGATGGGGATGGATGCGACCTATAGCAACCCGGATTCTTCAATATTTTGCAATGTGATATGATTCATGCCCTCCAGCTACACTAGATCAACCACTGGATTTACCTGATGTAAGTTTGTGTCAACTATTTTCAAGTAATCATGGAATAGGGCCATCTTGGTCCCATATTGTACCTGAGAGTATTGCATCTTGAAAAACTTAAAGATTGACTGTAAAATTGACTTTGTTATGATGATTTTCGGAAACCCCTAAAAATAGCGCCCTGCTGAGAAGTATTTTTTTAGAAAAAGTCTAGCACATGGGTTTTGTTCGTGCTTTAATGTTGAACAAGCCCAGTTCCTCAGAATTTTGGTTCTGAAACTTTTTCGAAAAAACCCCCAAAAATAGGGGCAACCAGTTCGTTGATTCTGGAAAATCTAACGAGATGGGTTTTATTGGAAAATTATGTTGAATCTACCCAGTTGATCTGATCTGATGTAGCATGTTGCTTTTCTTGTAATATGTAAGAAAACCTAAGACAAGAAGAGAGGAAGTAGACAGAAGATGGATTGGAAGTTTTTATCTGACTCCCTGAGAAAATCTGTCTTTGAATCCAACCTCAGATTAGCAATCTTCTTCTGCTTCAGATCTACAAGAAATATTAAAGAATGGATGAAAACCTTGTTCAGATCTGTAAATGGCGTCCTTGAGAGCTTATGGTAGTTCTTGATCCTTAACCTGAAATGAAATAATGTAGGACGCCTACACCTTGATTATATAGACTCAAGCCTTAGATCCACAAGTTTGGGGACCTAACTCATGATCAAAAGTTGTTTTGGCTTGATCTGAAGTTCAAAAAGGTGATTTCCACTTATCGTGGAGTGTTTTAGCCATGTTTATCTCAAAATATCTTGACTTTAGTCAACAACTTGACCTTTGACTTCTTCTAGGCGTCCCTTTAGAGTTTTACAAGTTTTTTATTGTTTTCTCTTGAATGACCTTAGTTTGATCCTGAATCTAGCTTGATATGTTGATCCTGAGCTGCTGCTGACACATTCATTGTTGAGTTGGATCCAACCTGAAGAGAAGTGCCTAGGGGACATGATGAAAAAAAGCTGAGCTCAAGGCTTTAAAAGAAAGGGCGCCTTTTCCAAGAAAGGGCGCTTTTACTTTTGCCTTGGTGGATTTTCAATCTTCATTCTTCAATCTTTTGAAATGACCTCTTGTGCTTTGATTTGGATTTCTTGTTGATCGGGGAATCAGATGATCTCGCTTGATATCTCGTCAGGTAGTCAGCTTCATTTCGCCAAAGATGACTATAGTTGAAAAATTCAGAAGTCATTTTAGGGTTCCTTTACTCAAGGGTGCCCCTCATTGAAAACGGTCCTTTTGCCCTTCAACTTAGTTATCCTCATCTGAAAAATTGCCTGGTTTGATCCAGATTACTTATTGACTGCTTCGTCAGATGCCTGTGCTTGAAGTCGCGTTGTTGAGATCTACCTAGGCTGAGAAGATTGTTCTAGGAGGCCTTTGGTCATTTGTCAGCATCTAGAGGTGCAGAAAGAAGGGCACCTTTCTTTGGAAAAGGCTCTTTTTTCTTTGATCTTCACCTTCGACTATCGTTTCTTGATATCTTGTCAGCTGCCTCTTTTCACTTCATCAGCAACTGCTTATGATCAACTCATCAAATGATCTAGCTGTTTGTTTCGTTGTCAAGCCAGCAAGCAAACGTCGAGGATGACTGCCTTGGATGATCCAACAAACTGCATTTGACCTCTAAAGATCATGGGCGCCCCTACTTAAAAAAGGCTCTTTTCAGCATTGCGAACTTGTCTCTCTTCGTAACATTTCCAAAGTCAAATTTTGACCTTTTTGAGTTTCAAGAATCTCCTTCATCAAACAACATCATTTTAGATCTTTTTCACCATGGTTGCATTGTTGAAGCTTAGTTTTCAGCACCTGGTACTGGCCAATCTGCCATTAATGGCTGTGGAGCTCCTAACTTTGTTCCTAAAAAATAGAAATAGACCCACCAAAGTAAAACGCATCTTTTGATGATTCTGACTTGACCAATGTGATTGTGAAGCTTTTTAATCCTATCAAAATTATTTTCAATCATTTCTAGGAAGGTCCTATTTTCAGGGGTTTCCCTGAAAATAGGGGCGTAAAAACCTAATTTTCAAATTTTCAGAATTTTGCACGTGTTCCTTGATAGAAACCCACAAAGACCCTGGTGCAAGAGCACCTAAGGAGCAACAGGCAGTTTCCTAGGTAAAGAAGAAACCTAGAGGCTCAATTTTGGTTTTTGTTTTCATAAGGTCATGTTGACCATTGTGTTGGGTGTTTGGGAATGTTTTTGAACTGTGGGAAAGAAGGTGACAAGTGTTAAATAGTTTTGCAATATCAATTTGCTAAGTTGTCAAAAGTTGACAAGGGGTTAGAAAACACAGTGGGTTTTATAACACTCACCATTAGGTCACCTAGGAGCTCGACCCAAGCATCTAAATTGTTTTGAAGGCCTATTTAAGGCATGCTTCGACCATATGAGAGGGTTGGAGGCATTTTTGTTAGGGTGACAGTTTGCAAGCTGAAGGAAACAGCGTTTGGAAAGACAGTTTTCTGTACTTTGCATTCTTTTAGAGCTTTAATGGAGTAAACTTACTGTGATCTTGTTAGTAGAATGTAGTGTTGATATTGTGCTAGCTTGGAGTGCCATTTATTTGTCTTTGCAAATCGTTTTTTGTCTTTTGTTTGTATATAGTTAGTTTTCTGCATTTTTTGGTCTGAAACAGGCAGCTTGAGGAAATGGAGTCCTAGTGCACCTTCCCACCGTACAAATTGTACGGCCTCTTGGGATTTGTGTCTAGGCTCCCTATTTGTAAATATGGTAGTTTGTAGGGTTTGTGGCAGTGCAGGAGTTGCAAGAAAAGCTTTGTCCTAGGCGAGCCAGTGCAGGTCCGGTTGGGGCAGACTTGGAGAAAAAGACTTATAACTTGCAGGGGGCGTGAGATCTTGAAGAAATTCTTTTTGCAGAATTTTGTTGGTGGTCTTGGCTAAGCATGGTGATCAGGAGGAGGTTTTATCAGTGCATATGATAGAACTTTTTGACAGTCTTAAAAACAGTTTTGAGCAGTTTGAAAACCTAGGTACTTGACCACTTTTGTATTTGGACAGTGTACGGCCTATACAGGGCTAAAACCCTAGAAATCTTGGAGGCATAGGCATGAGAACCACAGATTCTTAACAAAGAACCTAAGTCTCTGATGGGTTTTAAAGAAATTTGCATTTTATCCCTGTTCAGAGGCCTAATTGGGGCTTAGGCTTGTAGCCCTTTCCAAACCCTAGGTGAAAGTTTGATGAGAACGATGGAAGATTGGAGTCTTGTGTTGGAACAAGAACCCTAGTTTGATCATTTTGAAAGTTTTATAACACCTCCCACCCCTGCAAGAATCTAGTAGAAGGTTGAGGGTATTTGGTCTTTAAGGAGTAAGGGCCAAAGGAGAGAATGTGGCGAAGCACCAAGGTTAGCTTGGTAGAAGGACAACATGTTGATAGGAGAGGGGTTGGTCAGAAAAACCAGGGGCACCCAGTCATGAGTAGGGGCCTATAGGTTAAATTGGTGAAGCCAAGCACCAAGGAGGTCTTATAAGGAAAGACCTAGAGTAGGAACTAGTAATTGGTTCCTCCAACCACACTCCCTATCAGATGGGTATCAGAGCAAGTAAAAGGTTTGGGAAGCATCTTATATGTCAGAGGTTGAGTCCAGTGATTCTTTCACTATGGTGACCAATGCAGAACTGGCTAAGATGGTTGAAGGACAAGAAGAAGACAATAGGTTATTAAGGGAAAGAATAGCCCAACTTGAGGAAGCAGTGAGGAGTGCACAATTTGAGGGAAGAATTCCAAAAGAAGAAGAGGTTGCAGAGGAAGATAAGACACCTGAACCTGACCCTGTTTTGAAGGAGTCTTTCTTGAAGGCATTGAAAGCCTTGAGTGGGAAAGCACTTGAAGGTATACCACTTTTTAGTGGAAAGATGGAAGCAGACCTAGTCATAGATTGGATAGAAGGCATAGAGAATCATTTTGAGTGTGATGGAGTCACTGAAGCTCAGAAGGTGAAGGTTGCTAAGTCAAGATTGAGAGGATCAGCCTTGACATGGTGGAAGTTTATTCAGAGAGAAAGGGAAAAAGAAGGCAAACAGCCCATATCAACTTGGAAAGGAATGGTTGCTAAAGTGAAGGAAGCCTACATGCTAGATGACTATGAGATTCAACTACACAAGAAGAGGCAAAGTCTAAGGCAGAAAGACCAAGATGTAAACACTTATACTGAAGAGTTTCAAAAGCTTTGTATGAGGTCTAATGTGACAGAGGATGAGAGTCTCAAAGTGGCTAGGTATCTTAATGGCTTGAAATGGAACATCCAAGAAGAGATGACTCTTTTGAGTCCTAAAACAGTACATCAATGTTATCAGTTGGCTATCAAGATTGAGGAAAGGAACAAGAGGAAGCAAGATCAGTCTTCTAAGGGCAGAGGCAAAGGAAAAGATCAAAGAGATCAAAGAGGACAGCGTGGTGGCTACCAAGGTAGAGGCAATGACCAAAGAAATCAAGGAGAAGCAAAGCTCACTGAGCATGGAGGTGAAACATCTTCAAGAGTGTAGAAACCCCTGTTTCTGCTAGCTTCTAAAAACTGACTATTTTGATTGTTTTTTTTGTGTATTTTGGTTTTTTTTGAGTTTTTTGTGCATAAATGATATAATGCGACTTTGCAAGAATTTGATATAAATTCAAATAAATCATACAACTCTGGAAATGATAGTATCTATTGAAAATGTTGATGCCAAACTATTTATTTATCTTCTGGAATGATTACAAATAAGATCCAAAAACATGCAATTAAAAAGGCAACGATATTTTGATGAAAACCTGATTATTGCAGCAAGGTGAAAGAGTACATGAAATGGTACGGCTTCAATACAAATTCACTTCTCCCTCCGTCTGATGCTCAGGAAATGGTCCAGAGGTTTAGGCACCACAAAGAATGAAGACAGAAGACCAAAAGAATAGGCGATTTGCCCAAGACAAAAGTACGACCTAATATTGAAGAAGTACGGCCTGCAGCAATGGTACGGCTCTGTCACAGTAGCAAGTACAATTTGTACGGCCCTTTGAAATCAATGTCCAGATCTTAGAATAAGATGTGCCTAGGTTTGAAGAATGCTTTCTGGCTGAAACCCAAACAAAAACTCTGAAGATGAATGCTCTGTGAACGTTCTGTGATAACTCATGAATGAAGATATCTCTCTGAAAGCAATAGATCAGCTGATATTTCACAGCCTCTGAATCGCAACACTGAAGATGGCTCGTTCTCCAATGCCTGTAGACAACTGAAACCCTAGGCTTCGTTCTCCGGAAGAAGACTTGATCAAAATTTCAATATTCAACATAATGGCTCGAATCCCAATGAAAAGCCCTTATATCCTCAAAAGTTTGACTTTTCACACAAAAGCATCATTTAAATAAATTTGAACTTTTCTCTTTTAATTTTTCAATAGTTTCCGATCTCATTTTTAATTATAAATTATAATTAAAAATGGCCCCTTCAATGGTGGTCGACCCCCTTCAGCAAAATCACTTAAGTTATCATATTTAAAATATTATAACTTTATAACATAAGCTCTGAATAATTAATATTTAATTAATCAATTAAATATTAATATCTCCCTCAAAATATATCTGATTCATGAACCATCTGAAGCTGGCGAATAAGTGAGTGATTCTGCACATGACCAGACCATACTGCTAAAAATAGCAGGGGTGCCTCGCTGAGTGCCAAATACTGCTAAAAATAGCAATTCGGGCAAATGGTGTCCGAACGAGCCCGAATGAAAGCCAACTGATAAAATTCTGACAACCGAAGCCAAGCCAAGCTCCGTCAAGACCCTCTATCCATCCTATCAGCCTACGAGGGTCGCATAATAGGCTAATCATCAGCTCTGAGAGATGTCAACTGGAAGGGGACATGACAAAAAGGAGGATACAACAGAGGAAGAGGACCTCAAGGAGGTTCAAACAAAGGAAGAGGAGCAGGTAGGAGCAGTTCCTATTTTGCAAACATGAAGTGTTATCATTGTAACCAACTAGGTCACCCTGCTTATAGATGCCCGGAGAAAGCTTCCTCATCAAGCAATGAAAAGAGAGTGGCCTATGCACAAGAGGACACCATGAGTCATAAAGTAACTGAGATCAGTCATATAGAATCTGAAATTGAAGAGAATCTGATGTTTAACAAAGTTTTGATTAGGCAGCCAGTCAAAGAGGAACCTAAACAAAGAAGAGCTCTTTTTAGAGTAAGATGCAAGATACTAGGAAAAGTGTGCAAAGTCATTGTAGATTCAGGTTCAACAGACAACATAATCTCAGAGGAGGCAGTAACTAAACTGAAATTGGAGAAGGTACCTCACAATAACCCCTACAAGGTCACATGGTTGAATAAAGGGCAGAGTGTTTTAGTTAATGAGCAAATAACGGTGGAATTTTCAATTGGAGGTTATAAAGACAAGTTGGTTTGTGATGTATTACCCATGGATGCATGCCATCTACTACTGGGCAGACCATGGCAATATGACAGAAGTGCCATTTATGATGGAAAAGAGAACACCATCTCATACAAGAAGGATGGAAGAACCTTCAAGTTGCAGTCACTGTCAGAAGAAGATGAAGGACAGTCCAAGACACCTAACATTATGTTGAGTAGTGGTAAGGAGTTCCTCAAGGACCTACACCAAGGGAATGAAGGATATGTGGTTGTGTTGCAACCTAAAGAGGAAGACAAAGCTGAAAAGACAGTCTTACCAGAAGCAGTCCAAAGGTTGCTTGATAAGTACAAGAGCATAGTTAGTGATGGTACACCTGCAACTTTACCACCAAAGAGAGCAATAAGTCATCAAATTGACTTCATACGTGGAGCCTCATTGCCTAACAAAGCAGCATACAAACTTACACTTGAGCAGAACCTAGAGGTAGCTAGGCAAGTGCAAGAATTATTGGATCAAGGCTTGATTCAAAAGAGCATCAGCCCATGTGCAGTGCCAATGGTTTTAGCAACAAAGAAAGGAGGTAAGTGGAGACTTTGTACTGATTCTAGGGAAATAAATAGGATCACCATTAGGTATAGGTTTCCTATTCCTAGAATTGAAGACTTGATGGATTGTCTTGGAGGTGCTCAGTTCTTCACAAAGTTGGATCTCAAGAGTGGGTACCATCATATCAGAATTAAGGATGGAGATGAGTGGAAGACAACTTTTAAGACAAATGATGGGTTACATGAGTGGAAAGTGATGCCATTTGGCCTCTCAAATGCCCCTAGCACGTTCATGAGACTAATGAATGAAGTGCTTAAGGATTTCACAGGGATCTTTGTGGTAGTATATCTTGATGACATACTGATTTTCAGTAAGACAGCAGAAGAACACTTCAAGCATGTTGAGATGGTTCTTAAAAGGTTGCAAGAGGAAAAGTTGGCAATCAACCTTGAGAAGTGTGAGTTCTTCAAGCAAGAGCTTGTGTATCTAGGTTTTGTAGTATCCAAAGGCTCATTAAAGATGGACCCAAGCAAGGTGGAAGCCATCCTAAACTGGCCTACACCAACCACAGCAACAGAGGTAAGGAGTTTTCATGGATTGGCTCAATTCTATAGAAAATTCATAAGGAACTTTAGTGGTATAAATGCACCAGTCCTAAATACTATCAAAGGTGGTATGAAAACAAAGTTTAAGTGGACTCAAGAGGCTGAGAAAGGGTTTGAAAAAATGAAACAAGTGGCAACTCAACCTATTCTTTTATTGCCTAGTTTTGACAAGTTGTTCACAGTTGAGTGTGATGCAAGTGGAATAGCAGTAGGAGGAGTACTTAGTCAAGAAGGTAGGCCTGTGGCCTTCTTTAGTGAAAAGCTCAATGAAGCCAAGCAAAAGTACTCTACCTATGATCTAGAGTTATATGCTTTAGTGCAGTCCCTTAGGAAGTGGAGGCATTATTTGTTACCCGAAGAGTTTGTGGTTTTTACTGATAACCAGGCACTTAGTTATATCAACACTCAAGAAAAGTTAAGTAATAGGCATTTGAAATGGATGGAATACATCCAAGCCTTTACTTTTACCATCAAGCACAAGAAAGGACAAATGAATAAGGTGGCAGATGCATTAAGCAGAAGGTTGTTGACAATGCAAGAAATACAGCTCAAGAGCATTGGATTAGAGAGTTTCAAAGACCTCTATGGTGAAGATGAAGACTTCTCAGAAGCTTACAAGGTGTGTTCTGATTTTGAGAATCATTTTCATAGCCAATATTCTGAGTATACACTGCAAAATGGACTGTTATTTAAGGGCAATCAGTTATGTGTTCCAAGAGGGTCAATGAGGGAAAATTTGATTCAAGAAAAACATAATGGCAGTCTTAGTGGTCATTTTGGCATCCATAAGACTTTAGAATTAGTGCAAAGGTTCTATTACTGGCCTAAGTTGGCAAGAGATGTTAGAAGGTATGTGGAACAGTGTGTTGTATGCATGAAAGCTAAGGGAGGAGCTAGCAATGTTGGTTTATACCAACCCCTGCCCATTCCTAACAAACCATGGGAGTGTGTGAGCATGGATTTTGTGGTAGGTCTTCCTAAGACCAAGACTGGTTTTGACAGTGTTTATGTTGTGGTAGACAGATTTAGTAAGATGAGTCATTTTATTCCCTGCAAAACCACTCATGATGCAAGCTACATAGCTCACCTTTTCTTCAAGGAGGTTGTAAGGATTCATGGCTTACCTTTAAGCATAGTTTTTGACAGAGATGTGAAGTTCATGAGTCATTTTTGGAAGACTCTATGAAACAGATTGGGTACAAATATGTCTTTTGGATCAGCTTACCATCCTCAGACCGATGGTCAAACAGAGGTGGTTAACAGGGTGCTAGGTAATCTTCTGAGGTGCTTAACTAAAGAATATGGACAGACATGGGATATGGTGATCTCCCAAGCCGAATATGCTTACAATGACAGTGTCAATCGAACCACAGGGAAAAGTCCTTTTGAAGTTGTGTATGGAATGGACCCAAGAGGCATTTGTGAACTCAGAGACCTTGGATCTATGGAGAATAGGAGTGGACATGCAGAAGACTTCACTCAGACCATGAAGGAGATTCAAGAGTAGGTCAAGAGGACAGTCACAGCAGCAACCCAAAAGTTGAAGGAGAAAGTTGATTTATCAAGGAAGGATGTACAAATTGCAGTAGGGGACTATGTTATGGTCCACTTTAACAAATCAAGGTTGCAGAAGGGAATGTCAACCAAGTTGCAGATGAAGAGAGTAGGACCCTGCAAAATATTGTCCAAGTATGGTCAGAATGCATACAAGGTGGAGTTACCTACTGATCTAGGCATCTCCCCAGTATTCAATGTTGTTGATTTGATCAAGTATAGAGGGACAGTCAAGGATTTGGATCAGGATAGTAAGGAGATCTTCAAGGACATCAACAACATGTCCATACCAACTCCCAACAAGCTACAAGTAGAGAAAATCTTGGGAGTCAAGAGTGAAGAAGGCTACAAGGAACAAGGTGTACATGGAGCATCTTGTAAAATGGAAGGACAAGCATGAATCTGAAGCTACTTGGGTAGAAGAAGCAGACTTTAAGAAGCAAGGCATTGATATGTCTCTGATCTCTCCTAAAATTCCTTAGTTGTTTGCGTTGAGAGGGGGAGAATGGTGCAGGAGCACCTAAGGAGCAACAGGCAGTTTCCTAGGTAAAGAAGAAACCTAGAGGCTCAATTTTGGTTTTTGTTTTCATAAGGTCATGTTGACCATTGTGTTGGGTGTTTGGGAATGTTTTTGAACTGTGGGAAAGAAGGTGACAAGTGTTAAATAGTTTTGCAATATCAATTTGCTAAGTTGTCAAAAGTTGACAAGGGGTTAGAAAACACATTGGGTTTTATAACACTCACCATTAGGTCACCTAGGAGCTCGACCCAAGCATCTAAATTGTTTTGAAGGCCTCTTTAAGGCATGCTTCGACCATATGAGAGGGTTGGAGGCATTTTTGTTAGGGTGACAGTTTGCAAGCTGAAGGAAACAGCGTTTGGAAAGACAGTTTTATGTACTTTGCATTCTTTTAGAGCTTTAATGGAGTAAACTTACTGTGATCTTGTTAGTAGAATGTAGTGTTGATATTGTGCTAGCTTGGAGTGCCATTTATTTTTCTTTGCAAATCGCTTTTCATCTTTTGTTTGTATATAGTTAGTTTTCTGCATTTTCTGGCCTAAAACAGGCAGCTTGAGGAAATGGAGTCCTAGTGCACCTTCCCACTGTACAAATTGTACGGCCTCTTGGGATTTGTGTCTAGGCTCCCTCTTTGTAAATATGGTAGTTTGTAGGGTTTGTGGCAGTGCAGGAGTTGCAAGAAAAGCTTTGTCCTAGGCGAGCCAATGCAGGTCCGGTTGGGGCAAACTTGGAGAAAAAGACTTATAACTTGCAAGGGGCGTGAGATCTTGAAGAAATTCTTTTTGCAGAATTTTGTTGGTGGTCTTGGCTAAGCATGGTGATCAGGAGGAGGTTTTATCAGTGCATATGATAGAACTTTTTGACAGTCTTAAAAACAGTTTTGAGCAGTTTGAAAACCTAGGTACTTGACCACTTTTGTATTTGGACAGTGTACGGCCTATACAGGGCTAAAACCCTAGAAATCTTGGAGGCATAGGCATGAGAACCACAGATTCTTAACAAAGAACCTAAGTCTCTGATGGGTTTTAAAGAAATTTGCATTTTATCCCTGTTCAGAGGCCTAATTGGGGCTTAGGCTTGTAGCCCTTTCCAAACCCTAGGTGAAAGTTTGATGAGAACGATGGAAGATTGGAGTCTTGTGTTGGAACAAGAACCCTAGTTTGATCATTTTGAAAGTTTTATAACACCTCCCACCCCTGCAAGAATCTAGTAGAAGGTTGAGGGTATTTGGTCTTTAAGGAAGAGTAAGGGCCAAAGGAGAGAATATGGCGAAGCACCAAGGTTAGCTTGGTAGAAGGACAACATGTTGATAGGAGAGGGGTTGGTAAGACAAACCAGGGCACCCAGTCATGAGTAGGGGCCTATAGGTTAGATTGGTGAAGCCAAGCACCAAGGAGGTCTTATAAGGAAAGACCTAGAGCAGGAACTAGTGATTGGTTCCTCCAACCCCATGACCAATGTGATTGTGAAGCCTTTTAATCCTATCAAAATTATTTTCAATCATTTCTAGGAAGATCCTATTTTCAGGGGTTTCCCTGAAAATAGGGGCATAAAACCCTAATTTTCAAATTTTCAGAATTTTGCACGTGTTCCTTGACAGAAACCCACAAAGACCCTATGTTTGGTTTGACCTAAAACAGACTTTTAACGGCATTTTAACAAGATTTAGCTCAATTTATACATAATGCCAAAAAATTATTTTGGGTACAACACTAGTCTTCTTCCATATTCTCTGTCATAACCCTCCATGGCTCGAGGTTTTCATTTTTGTACTTTGTTTATGTTTCTTCTATCTCTATTTCTAGTATTCCTTGATTTCTATTCCTAGCTCAGTATTTTTGTCTAAAGAATAAACACAGTTTAATTTAGTAGGCATACATTTAGATAAGGTTACGTATTTTGCTAATTAACTATCTTAAATAGAGACAAGTTGAAATCTTAAGCTAGTAAGGCACAGTCGGTAAGGTGCAAAGTCCCAAAATCAAGACATTGATGCTAGTCATAGGCTTTTCAAATATTTGTTGTCTTTTGGATAATGCCTTAATATCATTTGCTTTGCATGATGAAAGACTATGTTTTGTTTACCTCAAGCTTTTTGATGTTGTAGAACAAAAAACACTTTAGACTCATTGAAGCAACATTGGCTATTTATGTTCGATTTCCATTACTTCAACTCTGTAATTTTCTTAAAAAAAATTGCACCAAAATTATGTTGTTCATCCGATTTTTTCCAAACTTTCCTAACCTACTATCCATTTCAAAAATAATACATAGGAATTTGTGTATCTTTCCTCTTGAAGCAACATTCGATACATTCCACTCAATTATCACCACACCTTCACTAACTCTACTTTTCTCATTTGCAATAAATGAGATAAAAGTGGAGTTGGCCAAAGTTTGGTGAACATTGATTTGAAATGCATTAAACATTGTGCTCAAGAGGAAGGTTATGCAAATTAATTTTGTGCTCCCTTTGAAAAGGATAATAATGTTAGGCAAGATCTTCAGAAAGTTTGCATGCACAAGATAACATACATGCAATATGCAACAGCAAAATGAAAAATACACATCACATAGAAGTCTCAAAAAAATCCAACAAACTTAAATCTATTTTTATAGTTTCTTCAATTCTAGTAGATTTATTTGTGAATAATCTTAAATGTAGAAATGTAAATGTGTTTTGCAACAATTATAGTGGTAATATTTCAACATCACTATTGCATATGTTGAGATTTTTGAGATTGTAATTTTTTATAAAACTTTCTAAAATGAAAATTGAAGTTATTTAAAGAAAAAAACTTACTATACTAATATATACCTAAATTTCAATATAAAAATGTTCAGATTTTTAATATTATAATTCGTAATGACTTTACTCTGTTAACTTTACTTGATCTACATCTTCAGACAGCATTATCATTCGTAACATTTGTAATTTGTACCAATTCAGATTTCTTATTTGATCTCAAGCTGTTTGGGCCGACGGCTCAAAGAAGCAGTATACTCCGTGCAATTAAAGAGAGTGGTAATGTGGCCACGAGCCCTACTCTGCTAATACATTTGGTGCTTCTAAAAAGAACCAAGATGACAAGACCTCTAAAATTTGGCTTGCAACGGAGGAGTACTTTCGGGAAGTCACCTCGGAGGATATAGAGGCCTTAATTCCCCAAACAAAGATTGATTTCTCTCATTGGACAGATGTTTCTGATCCTTTCTGGAATGGATTCCTTGGGAGGCAATTTCAGGGGATGGCAGGGGACAGCAAAAAAACAAGGAAATTTTAAAAATATAAAAAATTTCCATCGCAATTAATTTATACAGTTAAATGAAAACATTGGAATATAAAAAAATTCACGCGAAGCCCAAATGTCATATTAGATACCTCTAGAAATGATCAAATAACCTTCAAAGTTCAATACTGTTGTATGCCAGAAGTGTTGAACTGTGATTGTAAGAAAAATAAAGATTGGCTATGTGACCAGATATACCCCATATACATCCCAAATCATATCGTTTGATCTGATGAGACTCAAGGACACTGGATATTACTATTAAGGAGTTCGATCCATATCGTACAATATTACTGAAAACCAATTGAAAAAATAGAGGTAAAAAATCAACTTCCAAACAGGCCACACGCAGATCTAGTGCAGCCTGATTTAGTGGTTTTGCTTGCCTAACCAGGATGTCTAGCAAGACTGCTAGGTAGTTTTCTGTTCTCATATATAAAATATTCAAAATCATTCACTCCTAATTTAGCCCATATTTTGTACCCGTTGGTTATCATGAGGTTGTCTTAATGCTATGCTTGTTTTTTTTTATCAAACATTATTTATATGATATATAAATCTGAAAACAAATCTAACGAAACAGGAAGCAATTGTTTTAAAAAGTATGCAGCTTATTCACTTGCTTTCAACATTATTTCTACAATATATAAAAATGAAAACATTAAACAAATCTAAGGAAATAGTATGGACCTGTTTTAAAAAGTATGCAGCTAACACCCTTGCTTCAACACTGGAAAGCACTTGATAAATTATCAGTCTTCTTGCAAGACTCAGAATTTGCGGACTTATGAAATGTATTTATAGTCTTTTTTTTTAACTAACAATGCCAATAAATGGATTTGACAGAAAATCTTCTAATTGATTTTCTTATCAAAATAGAATCCTTGTAGGATCATATTGCCGACAACCAGCTGCAATAATGTGTGTACAGCCTCTTTAGTCAATGAGAATAATAGAGCACCAACTTTTTCACATGGAATACCGTAACATCATGTGCTACCCTAAAAATTAGAATTATGGCTGATCTCCATGCCAAATGTCTTAAAATCTCCTCACCAAATGAATATAGCCATATTTGGCCAAAAAAAAGTTGTATTTTTTGTATTGTTTTTATTCCAAAGTGGGACAGCATGGGAATTATTCCATTGGCAAACAAAGAAATTGATTATTGATAAATAGTGTTTGTACTTGAATGGATGACAAAAGTGGCCAAAAAATAGTTGTATTTTTTTTATTGATTTTCTTCAAAGTGGGCATGCATACGAATTATTTCCTTGCCAAACAAAGCATTTCACTATTGATAAATAGTGTTTGTATTTGAATGGAGCAGAAGACAATACAATATTAATATTGTTTACATCATTCTAATATGACTGTACAAAGATATTGGCCAATAGAATTGGAGAAATTTGTTTTTGAAAATATTTAATAAATATGACATAAATATAAACTTTAGAAAAATTGTCAATGTAGTTTAATTCTTGAATTCTATTGGTTGCTTTTTGCCAACATATTGAAACTTGTTGAAAGCATAAGAATACCTGCCACTGGCAGAAACTAATAATATTCCTTGAATTGATTGCTTTTGAATCCTCTCACAACCCATGTCCTTTGTCACAGCTGGGCCTCTATCAACTGTATGTGTACTCCTCCGGGTTTTATATGGAGATGTGGATTGATAGTAAGCAATTTCTTGCAGCATGTCGGTGAGATACTCATGCCCCAGACATTGATAGATTTGAGCTTGGGGCATCCTCTAATCACTTCAACAAGGCCCGTCTCAGTTACATGGCGGCAACTCCAAAGTATAAGCACCTGCAGTGCATTACAAGGAGTAGCAGGAGGTCAATATATACACCATTGAGAACCTAAATCAACATTGGAAATAGCAAAAAGGAAAATCAATTGGATTTATCAATGCTTATTGATATGAGGATCAAGAACATTTTTCACTCTTAAAAACACAAGGACCATAGACGATTAGGTGTCAGATTAATAAGGTACTATGCAGATGCACTGCCCTATTTACGCTGAACGATGGTGGATAAAGTCCATTATACTTTAAAGTTATAGCAAGAGAGGAAAAGACACTAAGGGAATCCAGGAAGACAGAAAAAAATAGTCATGGAGCAGAAGCATTGGCTGGAAATCAACTGACTGTGCATGTTAAGACAAGAAAATCAAAAAACAATCATAACGAGCCATCTTATTTGAAGAGTTTACAAGGACAATTACAAAACCTGCATGAACATGGAAAAAATAATAAATGTATGCAGGAATAGACCAAATTATTGGACAAATTCCAAGTCCAACAGGAACTAGATCCACATGGCTACATTTGGAGGATTAAAAAAGCCTTGAAAAAAGACCGAGTATCAGAAAAGCATGAATTGGCTCTGTTGGCAGTGTATCTAATAGAGGCTTAAACAAAATGGCTAATGGCTAAGGCTTCAAATTGAAAAGGAACCAGAACCTGTGAAATATAAACTTAACGATGCTGGCATCAACCTACATCAACTTGCTCATCAACAAATTTAAATGAATTCAAGAATTGGTAAATATAACTTGAAGCTTTTAAGGGCACTGCATTTAGCAAACTTAGTTGCTCCTTCCAGTAAACAATTGACCCACAGCTTAAAACCAAAGAACCTTTACTGTTCACTTGGGAGACCTTACATTATAATAATAAAACCTTACCTTGTTGAAATAATATTGGAGAGAACCTTATAGCATAATTACCTGGAGACAGGAGATGGAAATAGACAGAGACGCCATTTTTAAAAACCATGCTATGGAGGTACTGGAAATGGTAAAGCATATATATAAACAATAGGATGCATAAATTTCAAGTGTTAAATTTATAGTGTATAGTTTATTAGCACAAGCCACTACAATGGAGTAACCCTATTTCTCCATTTCAATCAATTAATAAAGCCTCCATGAACTTATACATCTTAATCCTTACTGTTTCCTCTTCTGGTAATCGTAAGAAAAAATTTAATACATAATCTGGTAATTTTTTCCACAAACATTATAGCAATACATTCCTATTAATAGCTTCTTTTGTTTTTTAATGCTTGTCAACAGTTATGATCATTTGAAGGGAAAGAAACCAATGTAATTATGACATATTCAAGAAACTCTATAGTAAGTTTTCTACATTTAGAGGAACACTTCCTGGAGACATACAGAGAACCCATCGAAAGTTCCCTGAGATCTGGAGATGTTTCCATGCTTCATAGATAATGGAAAACAGTAGAATAGAGCAAGTCACAACAATGGAGGAATGATGTGGAACAGTGGAGGAAAACCAGGCTGTAGGAGAGATTTCTCAGATAAACATCTTTGTGAGAGAAACAAAACGATATTAAACTTGTGACCTGTGGGATTCAATAGGAAATTGGTCATGTGGCTTGTGGGAAAATGTTTGTAGCAAGAAAACATTTTTTTCCCTGGCCCATGGGAAAAGTTGAAACACAGGTAGGAATGTTACAAAATATATTTTCTAATTTTTGTTGAGATACAATTTCACCATTTATGTATGAAATATTTCAATTTTTTGATGCAAATGATCAACTATAAATTAGGAATCTCTTCATTTTAAAATATTATAAGTCGTCAATGCTTTAAACATATTTCACCTTACAAATGAAAATCAAACCCTAGACAACATTTTATTGAAATTGGGGACATCTTCATGGCAGATGGTGACACCTGTTGTGTAGGGCTTGTTTATAAGGGCACGAGCCATTGTAAAGGAAGCCATTGCACATGTACTCAATTGTGTATTAGATGACTACAAGGGAACATGGGGATTAACCTATAACAAATGGAAGTATTGCATAATACATTTCATGCAGCAGCATGTTATTTATGTATTAGATTATGCGGATTAAAGAACTAAATTGGAAGGAAGCCAGAAATGATCAATATGAGTATTTTAAATGAATCTGTAGAAAAGTAAAGAATATTGTTTCCATAAGTAATTTGAAGTCATACATACACAATGTTGCCAAAGCATCTAATTTTTTCATGATTTTAGCTTATTCTAAAATGTTTGAATCGTTTCGAACTGTTATCATTTTCTTTATTTTAGCACTTTTCCTGTCCCAAGTTATAATGTATTACTATTAAGTAGACCAGAGTAGCATCATGTAAAACATCAAAGTTGGAAATAGTTTTTTCACTTTTTGTGCCTATGTATTTGTTCCAGTTCTTGTAGAACCCTTTTATCATAAACTTCCTTTGTATATACATATTTCATTTGAAATTTGAAGAAAGAAATTAAAAATTGTCATCAGCAAAAATTACTGAAATTTTCTGCATTGGCAAAACTTGTCTAAGTTTTATCATTACCAAATATGAGCACAAACATGAACATGGTGACAAAGACTATAACTCTCTGAAATAATCTTAATGTATCATTAACTATTATTTCAGAGAAAGTTTTTTGACATCTTGGCATGGACATGAAAAATTAACAGTACAATCTAGAAAAAAACTCTGAAGATAGTCCCGATTTAAAGAGAGATGCAAATTGTGATACATGTACTTGGTTTAATTAGAGGAATCCCCAGAATTGGCCTAAAATCATTTCAACAAACTTGTAAGCATCCCTTAAAGATAATAGCAAATCAAAAAACGTACCAACTTCCTTTGGCAGTAAGGCTGTCCTTATCATGCAGATTCAAATCTTGAAATTCATGCAATTTCAAATTTTCAATGCCTTCAGATATCATATAAATGGCGCATAAGATAAGTGATTATCTGAATGAAAGTACACGGTTAAATAGTACAAGTAGTTGTAGCTTGCCATAAAAATGAAAGTTCTAAGTGATTTAAATCCCACTGCTCAAGGCTATAGATAGACCAAACAGAAAGCTTAAAAGCCGAGATGGCAATCAAAATAGGATTTAGGTATCTTGGCTAGTAATAGTTTAAGGAGAGGATAGTTATTAGTTATTAGTTATTACAGCTGATTCCATATTGCCAAAACTTGTTAAAGTCTTGAGAAGAGTTGGAGTACCCATAATTTTTAGCAAAAGTGATGTTTCCCTCCAACATTGTTATCATCATTTCAACCATTTTAATAGCATTATTAGTAGCTCCATAATTTGCATATGAACCTTTGAATCATCGTTTGAACTTTAGATGACTTTTTCTATCTAATTCAAATGCCATAAAACATAACATCCTAGTGAACTGAAGCTTGAAATCTCATGATGGGATGATGGGGCTTCACAGCACTAACACAGTCCCACTTTCAATAAATGAACATAGAATGAAATATGATTGGCAAATGTAGATAAGGTGATTGCACACAAAGGTATTACTTTTATAGACTAACACAGAAAAAGCTAGGAAAGACTAATGCAGCTGGGGGACAGCCTGACAATTAGCTTAATTTGGTAGAGATTACACCAGCCTTTTCAAATTTACATAAAAAACATGTAAACATGGTCTTCTGTCCGCTTGGTCTTTTGTCCCTGATTTAGACTTATCAAGAGCAGGATCCTTTGGAAGTAACAATAAGTCCAAGTAATCTTTTACAATAGAATGACCTTACCCACACCATTAAGATCACAAGAATGCTACATGTCCCTGCTAGTGATTAACCTCTTACAGTGTTGCTTTTTCTTTTACTTGTGTTGTCTACTTTGTGCTTATATAAAATTCAATAGACCTCAAATTGACTTAAGGTTTGCCATACATGTCAGCAAGACTATTTTAACATTGTTATTAAAAGGAAGAATGATCAAATGAAATCCCTTACTATAAAAATCTCAAAAGTCAACAACTGAATCTCATTTTTCTAAATTAACCACAACAGGAGATATTAACACTTGGCTGGAGGAAAAGGATGATGAACGGAGCTCTGAGCGGGAACGGAGGAGGTTTGTGCTTTTTGAAAATCCCTGATGAAGGAGGCGAAGGAGATGAAGATTCAGAGGGGGATTCGTCTGTCTTTGGTTTGCCTGGGCGCCCTTTTGGTTTGTCTGAGTTTTGTATTGTCTCTGGGGACGTTGCCACCGTTTGCTATTTGGAGCTTCGCCCTGTGGAGGTTTTGTTTTCTGCTCTCCTCTGCCAGTCTATTTGTGTTGAGGAGTTGGTTGATGCGTCGATGGTCTTGGAACCATCTCTTATTTTTGTTTTGAGGCCGTTCAGGCTCCTCTGGGTGTTGGTTGGGAGTTGTTGTATGGGAGGCTCTGTGCTCTCTCTTCGGGATGTGCACTGTGATCCGGATACGTTGAGTGGGTGGTCTCTTGCCACCCTCGTCCTCTCTGTGCTTTGCTGCTTTGTGGGCCTTGTTGAAGTCGTGGCTATTGCTTTTGGGTTTTCCCTTAGTGTTGCTGGGTCGGTGGCTTTGTTGGAAGCTAAGGGTACCCTGTTGTCTCATCGTGGGCTTTCTGTGCTAGTTGGGGAGGCCCCCTCCCTTGTTGGGGCTTGCTATCCTTGCTTTATCCACGTTTTGGCCCCTTCTGGGCATCTCAAGAGGTGAATTACTATTGAGGAGTTGCCTCTTCTTGTGTTGTGGCAAGTGTATGGTGTTTTTGTCTCTGCCTTCGTTTATGTCTGGTTTCCCATTTGGTTTGTTCTTCTTGGTGATGCTATTGTTCTGGACATGAATTTTGTCCTTAGTTTGGTTCCGGTGTTGGTTGTTGGTACCTATTTTGAGTTGGGCTCATGTTGGGTGGTTATTGCCATTGTTTTGGAAGAGGGTCTGAAGGGTCTCTGTTGGAGAGGTCGAGCTTTTGCTGAAGCTTTTGGTATCACTATTTGTGAGGAGGTTTTGAACCTATTTTGCAAGTTTGTGTTAACTGTGGTGATCTGTTGCTCTAACAGTTTTGGTCTTTCGATGGCCCTCGGTTATGGTTGTGGTGGAGAGCTAGCGGTGTTGGGTCTCTTCAGTCTTTGCATGTTGAAGTTGTGTTTCAAAGGTTCCAAGGTTGTTGTTAGTTCCCAGTCGAAGATTGGTTGCTTTTGGAATTGGTGGAGGGGGCTTTTCTATGCCTTGAAGACCCCTATTTCAATCTTTGGTGCCTTCAAGCATGGTTGGTTTGAAGATATTTTGGTGGTGTTGTTTCAAATGCTCTTTAGGAAGGTTCGTGGTAGTTTGTTTCCTCTCTTGGTTGAGGAGCTTTATTTTGCTTCCTTCTTGATCCTGCTACTTGGGCTACCAAGGGGTGTGGTGACAACTTTGTCTACTGGGGTGTTGGCTTCCTGTTTGGCTCTACAGTTGAGGTCTCTTATGGAGGTGGAGACTGCCCCTTCAGAGGTGGAGCCCTCTCCTTTTGAGGTGGAGTTGGAGGCTGTAGTTGGGGTGGGAAGCTCCCTTATCTTCTGTTGGTCCCTTTTGAGGTGGAGCCGGTTCGTGCAGAAGATGAGTGGCACTAGTGGTTATGGTTCTCACTTCACCCTCTCTTTTAGAGGAGAGCTCTCTCCTATTGAGGTGGAGTTTGAGTTGGTGCTTGGCTCAGGGTGGTGTTCTGGGATTTCTCTTGCTCCTGAAGGGTTTGATGTGCTCTCTCACTCCTCTATTGTGGTGGAGAGTTTTGATGTGTTGGTTTTGCTTATCTTCAAGGGCTGGTGTTTTACTAGTGTTGCTGTTTGGGTGGTATTGTTTGTGGGATATGCTTTCTCCTATAGAGATGGAGAGGCAAGTATCATTATGGGTGTTTCTGGTTCTAATTTGATTTCTCTCAGTAACAGGCTCGATGAGGGATGGTTCATAGCTTTCTGGTGGTTTGGAGTTTAGGATCCTCTTACAATTGTTTGTATGAGTTTGAAGTACAATTTGTCTTACCCACCCTTGGGGCGGTTGTTGCTTCAAGTTATGGTTTTGTCTGCTTGGAGGGAGGCCAGTTGGCCTGTTTTGTTGGTTGTAAGGCCTGGTTCGAAAATTGAAGACTACCAGCTTGGAGGGAGATTGCGGCCCAATTTGGCGAAAATTGGGAGTTTAGTGCTCTGATCTTATGGCTGCTCTAAATCTCTTGGTGCTCAGTTTTACTATTCCTGATTGCTATTTCTTGATAGCTTTGTTATGGTTTCGTACTTGCTGGTCTTTGGTTGATCTCATAAAATGGTCTGTGTTCCATTTCATGGATTGACTTGGGGATTTTTGTTTTTGATTGTACTACTAAATTACTAATGGTTCTATTGTTGCAATTTTGGTTACTTGGCCTACATGCCATTTTTGGCTTTGGTTAGGCCTGTCTACTGCTGTTTTCTGGTGGTTACAGGTGCTGCCTTTCCTTGACTGTTTTCTCTGTTTGTTGTCCTTGGTTTGTACCACGGGATCAGGGCCCTTCCCTGCTTATATAATCAAAAACACTTGGCTGGAACATAACCAATGCCTTTGTCTCATTGGATTCAAGCAGAATATTTTATGTTGATTAAAAGGCCAATGTATTATAAATGCAAGCTTACAATGTTTGCTTGTAAATTGTTGAAGGTTGAGAAGCAGCCAAGAGGAAGTAAAAAAATTGGCTGTCAATAGCACAAGTAAGCCCACAAAAGATTGACCACTGTTAGAATGTTATCTTGTAGAGAAATGTATGGTCATTCTGTACTATGCTATTTTGTTGTTGTCAGAGACTTGTTTGTAAATAAACTGACAAAACTAGAGAAATGACCAAGAAGAAGTAGAAAATAGACTGGCATTGCACAAGATTAGCCACAGTTAAAATGTTTCTTGTAGACAAATGCATGACAATCCCATCTTATGCTATCATGTGTCTCTCAAACATTGTCTCAGCTTACTTAGAGCAGTAACGGACAATTTTTGTTTCAATCTCTTGTGGGAGAACTTCAGTGTTCACATATTCCTCTATTTATGGATTTAAAAGTATTCTCATAAAAGTTTTGAAAGTGCCAACAAGTGATGGAAGCAAATTTGTGGTACTATATAGATGTTGCTTACACATATATATATCATAGGAGACTTGGGTATATCATGTCTTTGCATAGTGATCCATAAACTTGGGGAAGCCATGCCAGACTCTGGCATAAAACATATGGATTTAAAAGGAGATACTCCTAACTACCTTTGCATACACTTCACTATCTCTAATGGTTTTCTATGAAATATACAATAGAGGACTTGAAAAAACAAAACATCTCAAATGCAGAAAACAAAAACAAGACATTACAATCAACTGCACACACATGCAAGAACAAGATTGTACTCTAGAGAAACCTCAACTAAACAGAAAACTCTAGGAAGAGTGAGCTATGCTCCTCATGCCACTAATCCCCAGTAATACTTGTTTACCATGCCTTAATGGGACTTACATGCATTTATAGATTGTCCTAAAATGGTTTATGACCTGCAGCCCAACTTGCAACAATGGAAAAAGACGGACAATACCACAAGACCTGTTGTCCACTTGCAACAATCTGGAATTTGTTGCACAAGTTTCATTGACTTAACATGCAACCTCTGCTGAAATGGACCAACCACTCACAACCTAGGGCATGTGAAATGCCACTGCTGAAATAATTGTTGCCACCACTGTATGGTAAAAGCCAACCACAACAGGATCATCAATGACATACAAGTCCACAACCAAATTGCTTGCCAAAAGTGAACAACTGTCTAACACTAGCTAACTGATGCCCTGGGAAGTGAAACAGTCATCCAAAATGGAAATGACCCATTCTAAAGTCAAACAGCCACTCAACAAAAGACAAAATGTCTCTTGCAAACCTGTATCATCTCTTTACTTTGCACAACAACTAACATAGAATGTGCAGCAACTAGGGTAGGTTGTGCAACAAAGCTACTTTGTATAGCAGGTCTTGAAGGTGGTCTTGTTGAAGTTCATGTACAGCGTCGGTCATTACTTCCAGCCGATATCCTTTACTTAATGATATAAATTAAATAATAGCCCAAGACTATTTAATTTATAGAGACATCAAATCTTGAAGAGGCACGATTTATTGAAGATGCAATTTGTTGATAAAGCCGACATCATGATTAGTAAAGAGGCTCGAGCAATTAAGAGTTATATTTGTTATCAAGGCCGACGTGATTTTATGAAGGAGGCAAGATGCTTGATAAGGCCAACTCGCTGTTGTAAAGACATGTCTCTCCCTTTCGCAGTGTATATATGCTCGATGAAACCTCCTTGTTTGGGCATTCAGTTTTTAGTTCATTCAATATACTTCACCTGGACATTCTTAGTGCGAATTCTCTACAAGGCAGATCAAGTTCATCATCAAGAGAAGATCGATATTATTGGCTGAGATTATCATTATCAGATTGTCTCTTTTGTTATTATATTGCATCAGATTGATGCGCATGCTATAGGCCTTCATATTGGCCTCCATTGTAAAGGAGTCTCTATTATTGATTCAATATATAAGTGATATATTGTTACTGGGTTTTTCTCCCTCAAGAGGAGGGTTTTCCCAGGGTATCTGTTGTGTTATTGTGTTCAATTTGAATTAATTTTCTGTGTTCTTAATCTGATCATAAAACTAACATGGTATCAAACCGGGTCTTAGAAAAGATCTGATCAGATATGGCAGAAAACTATGTCAAAAGAAACAAAGAATGTTTGTTTCATGCTCAGATTGGCTTGTGTTAGAATAGTGATGGTAATCATCGGCCTTCAAATCTATTATCAGTTGTAGCCTGAAGATTGCTACCAGAAGTTGGCTTGCATACCGCAGTGGAAGGATTCAAAGTCTCTGTTTTAGATGCTAATCACCGACACTTCTCTACACTATGGCACCCAACATCACTTTGGAATCGCTTCACAGTGAAAGAGGCCAGGTGTCTCTCAACCCAAATCTTCTGATTGTGAATGCGTTTTTTGTTTTTTTTTGTAGTTTTTGATTTTTTTTTAAGGTTTTTGCAGTATATTGAAAGAATGCAATTTTGGAAATAAATACAATTAAATTCATAAAAAATTCATTAATGATAAATGATGCAACAAATAGCTTCCCAAAGTATGGCGAATATTTTTATTGGCTTTCTGGACACATACAATGAAGAAATGCGAACATGCAATGAAAAAGGAAACACTTTTATTCAAAGATAACCTGGTTATTTGCAGCTGCCTAAAGGACAGAAGAAGTGATTCGCCAAGCTCAAACAATAACTTCTCCCTCTGTTGGATGTGTGAAAAATGCTCTGGAAGTCAAGGCGTCCCAACTGGAGAGATAAAATGTGAAAAAGGCAAAGCAATTTGCTCCTGGAGAAAGGTACGACCTTGCAGCTGTATAGTACGGCCTGGCAGCAGCAAGTAAGAAATCCGTACCACCTTGAACAATGTGCTAGATCACTGAATAAGGAATAGGTAAGTCGCCTTATTGCTTAGATGAATAATCTCTGCTCAAACCCTTTCTGAAACTATCTCAACAAGCACAAATGTAACCTCTGAATGAAGTCACCTTATTGACAATCTTTAACTGGTATTGCACAGTCTCAGTATGCCTGATTCTGAAGAGGGAACGTTCTTCAAAACCTGTAGATCTGCAGAAACCCTTGTTTCTCAAACCCCAATGCTCTTCGAGAGAAATAAAGACAAATTAGAATAATCAATAATAATGAGTTCGATTTGCCTTGAAGAAATATATAACTTCTCTCAAAAAGTCGACCCTTCACAAAAATCAGCTCATTTGCATTTAATAATATAATAATTTGCCCTTTTGAAATAGTTAGGTCAAATCATTAATAAATGGCGTCCTTTTTATTAATGAGTATTAAACTCATTAAATATTAAAATTTCCCTTCATTATAAAGTATTAAAATACTTTATAATTTGCCATTTTAATAATAACTTTACTATTTCATTAAAATGACTTTATATTATAAAGTCAAATTAATAATCTCTTTAATTATTATTAAATGCTCTAATAATCCCTGTTTTCTCATCAAATCATCAAACCGGGTCGAAACTGAGCTGACCAATTGAATCAGGTGCCCTGCCAAAAATAGCAACTCCTGCCTGCCTGACTTACTATAAATAGTAAGTACCTCTAAATCACTTTGTAAGTGTCCGCAAAGGCCCAAACCTGAATCAACTGCTGGAGTGATGTTCCCCAAACGCTAGATAACTGCCTCAAGTGATCCTCTAAACACTTATGCCAGCCTACGAGGATTTGAATGATAGGCTAACCTCAGAAATAACTGTACTGCCTAGGAAAGGGACATTACACACAGTATAACAGAGAAGTCCGCTACATTGATGAGCATAAATGTTCTACGCTTTATCTAGTGCGAGAACTTCCTTTGGATTAAAGCGAACATGGGAGAGAGAGAAGTCATTGATAACCGGAGTCATTAATATTTGGGAGTGTTGAATAATCGATAAGTTCCCTCTTCACCGAATAATAGAAGCGACATCTAAGGTTTCAAATGCAACAGGACTCCTGACTATTGTTGATATCGTATTCACATAATCAAAGCCTTCCCATGTGCATACTTGATCATATCGCGATCGATATTATTTGTCATAAATTTGTTTGGCATGGGAATCATGCGATATCTTTATGTGAGCAAGTCTCAATGATTTCTGTAGCTAGCGCAATCCTAAAGGTTGTCTTCATTCAGGAGAAGGTTTATATCGGGATCAATCTAGAAAACTACAACAGATGTGATCGGTGTAACCCCTCTAAGTGGGACGAGCTTTTCTATGCTGGTTGAGCTGTAACTGAAGTTCTATACCAGATTATCAAGAAGTTTTTCATAGGGTGCGTCCCTTAAATTCAACTCCGGCTAGTCCATAAATAAGGTCAAAAGTTTATATACTCTGTATTTTTCTGTTATAGCAGAATATATGGCCTTGTATGTCTGAGTCACTCATCACGTTGTATGTCTGAATCTTTCATTTATCGGGAAGGTCATTGCGATTAGAAAATTTCTGGGCATTTATGTATGTTCTTACATTTGTAATCCGAAATGACAATTATAACAATTTCAGTTCAATAAGCTTACATCTATTAATGGAAGTATTGAATGAGTCAATGCTTGGGAAGGTTGATGATAATTGTCCGATTGTAAGACTCTATTCTGAATGTATAATAATGGCTGGATATAATGAGCTATCCACATTCAATTTGAATGTCTTGCATTTCTGAATAAGAAACCTGGAGACTTGTGTTCCTCTATTCAATAATTTTGTGAAATCGCATTTTTTTGAAGGCTGGAAATTATCTCAGTTGACAACATGCATAGCATTGTCAACTAATCGAGATTGAACCCAAAAGGCCACCTATCTGGGAGTGGGGTATTTACACTTCAGTTGTGTAGAAATTGCTTAATGGTGGAAAAGGCTATGAGAAATAAATTTTTTGAGAGTACATCTAAGATCTAGGAAGCTTTGGTGCCTTGGTCTTAATCTGTGTTTGGAGATGATATGTGGGTCACTGCAAACCCCTATGTTAGGTGTAAATTGAAGGACGGCATCTCTGAAGGTGGCAAAGTCGAGTCACAGTCTCAGACCCAGCTCTATGGAGTACCATCAGAATATTTAAAGAGATAAGTATTCTTTGTTTATCAAGTTATTTCTTTTATTTGGATCTTGTAATTAGTAAAGAGAGATAGTGGTTTCTCTTGAAATTGTGTTCTCTAGCATAAGATCTTTTGAAGATTTCAATTGTTGCAAATCAATTCATGCTGGTTGTGAAGTTTTCTGAGTGTGACTCCGAAATAAAAGGAGAATTGCAATTTCGATAGTGATTAGTTGGTCACATCAATATCATTCTCTAATGCATGAACTGCAATATAGCCTTAACTCTTGGAGAGGGTTGGTTCTACATGCTAACTGCATTCAAGAAATCTGTAGTTGTGTTGAGTTTAGCACTCTGTAGAGGAGTAAAAGATGGAAGAAAGAGTTATATCAGAATTCAAGATGTTAATGATAGTGCAACTTCAGTCGTTCCTTCCAGCTCAGCCCTATTGAGGAAACATAAATTAAATGATAGCCCGTTGGCTATTTAATTTATTGTTTTGTATTATCTTCATTTTACATTATGGCCGACATGAGAAGATACGAATTCATCTTGATCATTTATTAGAAGACATTTAATATTTGTTGTGGCCGACTTCCATTTATGAAGAGTCGCGATTTCTTGGGGCCGACATCATTTATGAATTGTAATTGTTTTGTATCTTGGCCGACCTCATAACTTGAAGAGGTGCGACCTCTCTCACCTGTATATATACAAGGTCGCCATCCTCCATTGACTGATCAACCAAGTTCAATTCATTCTCTCATTAAAGTGCGAGTTTCATCAAGAGCAGATTGCGAATTTCTGTAAGTGCACATTTAGGTATCAAGGGAGGGCAGATTATTATTTGTCATTGCATCTAGTGTAGGTGCTGAATATTGGCCTTGTGATTGGCCTCATTGTAAAGCGAATTGTTGCCATTATTTAGAGAAGAGAGATCTTTGTTGCTGGGTTTTTCTCCCTCAAGTGGAGGGTTTTCCCAGGGTATCTGCTGTGTTATTGTGTCTGATTTGAATTAATTTTCTGTGCACTAAATCTGATCATTAGTTTTCAACATGGTATCAGAGCGGGTTCTAGAGATCCGATCAGATTTAGTTCTGGCAGTGTCATTAGTTGTGCAATCTAAAAGTCCTTGAATCCAAAAAATACAGAGTATTTGGTTTTATTAGGATACTACTTATTCTTCAGGCGCTCAAGGAGTTTAAGTTCAGCGATTAGTATGAGGGAGTCAAATATTATGGATTCATGGAACTTTTGTAGAGGATCAAATTTTATTGGAGACAAATGATCATAGCCTTTAGCGGCTAATATTTATTTCATTTGAGCCTCCTCCTCTAGTGCCGTATAGATGGTGAAGTGTCGATTTCAGAAGAAGTCGTCTAATATCTAACTCCTCTAGAGAAGATGTATCCTTGGGAGAGATCACCTTCATGGATAAAGGTTGGGGCTTCTAGCGTCTGGGTCGCAGCTATTTATCTCTTCTGTATTCGGCATATGTGTAATCCTCAATAGGCATTGAAATCAGTGTTGACCCTGTCAAAGCATAGTGGAGCAATATATCATGATGCCTCTGGTTTGCAAACAAGAGACATGACACTCCTTTTTTTTCATCCTGAGAAGCGTTGGAAGAACTTAGAAAGATCTAAGGTGATTCGATGGAGAGTATCGCAGTTGAGAGTGGTCACGGGAATGCTAACTTATTTCCTTTGAAATCGAAAAATCATCATATTTACTGTTATCCTGTCATCGAGTATCGGAACCATCACAAGCCTTGATGTCTGAGTCATATTTATCATTGCGATGAGAGTATTGGGCCCTTGTAGAAGTTCCGACAACCTTATTATAGAATGTTTGCATATTCAAGAGACTCGATAACAGGCAGCGAATTTGCATTCATCGTATATCATTC
>VDFB02007794.1:320230-331440 GCA_007258455.2 Sequoia sempervirens | reverse complement strand
TGGTACTCTTGTGCGTATGACATGTATATTGTTTTGTTATTATGATGATGCAGAGATTTAATTGAATAGTTAGGTGATGCAGTATAATGTTGCGATGCAGTAGATTAGTAATTGTTTCATGATGACATGATGTGATTTTTATATCTAAGGGATGTTATCTTATATTGTGTTGTAGTTGTTAATGTGGTTTTAGTGAGGGGATGGTGTAGCATCACTCATTCACGAGAGCCCTACTACATCGTGATTCCTTCTCAGGATGTGCTTCTATTTGAATAAATATATTGTGCATAACATTGAACATTTGTATGCAGGATTGTAGGAACTAAGCCTCGATTCCACCTGCTTTGTTAGGACAGGGCGAGCATGATAAAATCCCAATGGGCATGATGTTGAAATAGAGATGACAAGGAAGTCTCCCTGTCCCAAGCCTGTCAACCCATCATGTGTCTAGTGGTATTGTGTGTCCTTGACTTTGGTTATTTAGGTATTAAGTGATAGTTATCTATTGTGGGTTTGTATTTGTGTTATTTAGGTAATGTTTGTGTTGTTATGCATTTGGGTAGATTAATAGTATTATTTAATTTAAATAATTAAATAATTAAAATAAGTGTTATTAGTTAATTATTGGAATAGCTTTATTAAAATTTAAAGTTGGTAAATTAAAAGTTATGTAATTAATTAAAGATAAATTAATTAATTGTGTAAGTAATATCATTTATAATTTGTCATTTGGATAATTTAATGAAAATAGTAAGTTGAGAATAATTAATAAAATAAAATATTTAAATAATTTAAAATGTGTCAACCGTGAGTGGAAATTAACAATATGGAAATTAAAATTAAAGATTTTAATTTGAATAGAAAAATCAAGAGAAGAATAAAAAGAACCAATGAATGTTCATATTTATTTTTGAAAACTGGTGAGGAAATAGAAAATTGCTATTTTATTCTAATTTTTGGGTTTTTGAAAATAGAAGAGAGTATTTTATTTTAAATGAAAAAGGAAGAAGTTTTTAGTCAGAGAGGATTTTTACAAAAGATTAAAAGGCTTTATCACCGTAAAACTTAGGAGTCTCTTTATTTCTTTTAGCAAAATCCCATTTCATCTGAGAAACTAGATTGTAGGGAAATTTTAAGAAGAGATTGTGTGCAAAGAAGAGTGATAGATTAAATGAAGAGCCATGTAGAAAAATAAAGAGAGGGCTTCGTCAATTCATCTGAAGCGTAGGACTCTAGGTTCTCTTTATTTTATTGATCTCTCAACTTGTTTATTAAATCAATAATGGAAAACATGTTATTTTGTAAAAGAAATTTGATCGAGGATTTTAGAATAAATGTGCTCTTATCAATTTATTTATTCTTCTGGGTATATGATAAAGGAAAATTATTATTATAAGTCACTAGAATTATTTGTATTCCTATGATTTGTTTTATGAGAAATTTTGTTCTCTCTAGAATATATTATATATACATACATATATATTTATACTTTCTTATTGATAGAAAGAATCTTTATGATAATATATATATATATATATATTTGAATCAAAATTAAAATCTAGCGAACTATACTTAGTGGCATAAAAAATTCAAGAGTACTGACGAGGAGAGAGTCAGCAGGCTTTCCCCCATCCTCCTACCATTTTATCTTGGGCATGGTGTAGAAGCGACCAAGGTTGATTCCACGTGGTCAAGACTTCATAGATCCATTATTTCTCCTCCCTTGTATGTTGAATTAAATTTTATATTTAATAATATATATATATACTAGTACATTTATAAATACCAAGAAAAATAATGATTACAGAATTCTGGTTTCTAGTTTTATTTTTAATAAATGAAAATAAATAAATAAATAAATATATATATTAACTTTATGATTTTTTATTATATATTGGTTGTAATTCATTAACTAAGAAGGGGAAATCATATAATAGATTTATTATCAAAATTTTATCTTATCATGGAAATGGAATTAAATCATATTGGTTAGTTGTAAAAGAAATGAAATGAATTTTCGTATTTAGGAGTTTGTTTTCATAATAACAAGTGTGGGAATCTACTATGGCTTTTAGCTAATTTGTGTTTATGGTTATTGGTTTCTAGTAAAAAATTGGATTCACCTTATAATAATCCTTGTGTGATTTCTTTTGGTTTTGAGTTTGATGTAGGAACATGTATTTGTTGGAAACCTGGGTTAAGTCATCTTAATCTTTAGTTTTCTTGGCGCATGAGGCAATTGCTAAACAATGTTTTATTTTTTTAATTATTCTTGTTGTGGCAAGTTAATTGGCATCGTAGTTTTGATTCTTATGGAATATTTTTACCGATTTAAATGAGAGTCTAACATTGTGATTTTGGCAGGATCGGTAATTCCTCGTGTGTGCTTCATTGGGTTTAGTACTTCTCTGTGTTGGTACTCCCTTTTATGATTTGTTGATTTTGTAAGTCTCTAGAAGTGGTCTATTGATGTTATGTTTTGTGATATATTGATGTTATGATTTTGGAATCTATTGATGTTGTGTTTGTCTATGTATTCCCATGTCACCCTTGTTTGGAGTTGAGTCTTGTTTTCTCTTTGGACATCCTTGGTCAAGGATTCTTCCTTGTCATCTCCTAGCATGGGGGGTGGGTTTTTTCTAAAACCCACGTGGTCAGGTGGAACGTGCTACACACCATGTTAGGTTCCCCACCCGGTGTATAGTCACGATGTCTTCCGAGGATGGAGCATAGAGCCAAGATTTTTCTCTAGCCAGATGTTTGGCTGTATATTTCAATTATACTCATGTATTGATGTAACCCTCCCACATGTATTTAGGAGATTTATGATATAAAACTCAAATGCTTAGGTCATGTATTGTACTAGAAACATATGTAATGTATAAATATCTTTGCTTAATCATGAGATAAAAGATAAGTAGTTCTCATCTTATAATTATGTGTATATATATGTGTATGGATTTATTAAGTATAGTTAAGTCTTGTTCATAATGGTCTATCTCTTGTGAATGCTTCAATGTTATAGTTATGATGGGTGAATGAACTAAACTAATGCATTTTGAAATTTTGTTTATTGTTTTGTTATGGGTTGGAATACGTAATGTTACCTCGTGTACCCCAAAGGACTTAGGTGATTAACTTGTATTCATTTAATTGAATCTCATGCAATGGAACTTAATACGCATATATTATATATTATATATTAAAAACGAAAAATGTGCCATAGTTGTTTTCCTTTGGGGTCGCCGGCAGGGCATTACAACTTGGCATTAGAGCCAGTTTGTAGTACTGGGATCTTTGGTTAATGTTTCTGACATGCTTTGTTGTGGTGAGTCGTGGTGTGAGAACGGATATAGTTCTACCCCCTTGTGTCATCTAGGTGTAGATGAGATTTTTGAGTCTTAGCTAGTTGTGGGTGACGATCATGTTGTTTAGCATTCTCTTGTGTGTCCCTTAGCTTCGAGTCTATGTGAGGTCAAGGTGACCTTGGGGTTAGTTGTAATTTCTTACCTTTGCGCATCTTCTCTTTGAGTGTATGGCTGTTGACTTGATACTATGTGTACGCCTTTCCCTCATTCTACCTCTCTTGATGTATGTGGGTGTTGATTGTATTCTATGTGACTTTAAGGCTATGTGCTGAAAATTCATAATGACTAGTGAAGGTTAGAAGTAGAAATGAATAAAAGAATGACTTTAGTGTTATCCTAGATCAAAATTGCATGTATTCGTATTGAATTATTATATAAGTAGTAGAGTGTAATCATACTGCCAAATAGTGATTTGTTAAAGGAATTGGTGTGAGTGACTTAAGCAAGTAACATGTTTGAATTATTGGTTAGGGTGAACCTCAAAAACTAATTTAACAAACTCTATTTAGTGTGTTCCTTTCAAATAAATCACTCCTTTTTTCTCCTTGTGTTCTTGGATGCATAAGTGTAAAGGGAATGCTCTCAGAGTGCATTGGTGATTGAACACTTATATATGATAGCTAATTTTAAGTTTTATGAAATGAATGCTGCACATGATAAGTTTAGGAATAAATTAGAGTTTTTAGTGAAAGCTTCCTTGTGAGTGTATTATTATGAATGATGGAAGTAAATATGAATTCTATAATTGAAAGACATTGATGTTTATCTCTTGTAAAGTGTAGGATGTAGTAAATGGTGTTAAAAATATTTTTTGAGAGCCAAGAGGATTATTATGCTTTGGGATTAGTGTGTTCATTAAGTGATGAAAATAGGTTATGTTCATTTAGGAGAAAGTTTGTGAGAATTTTTTAGGCTTATGGTATTGATCTTAGCTTTAATGGAGTTGATAAAAGTGAACCTTGAATTAGATGAAGGGGATAATGTTGTTATTTAAGGATTTATAAAAGTGTTTAAAGAGCTTGCAATTTTGGACAAAAAAGTATGGAGGATGTTGGGAGTACTTGTATTTGATATGTGGTATCAATAATATACATGTGCATATGAGAATAGGGAATTTTTTTTTTCTATGATAGTAGGTATAAATGTACTCCTTGTATTGTGGAAACCAGTATCTATGCAATGGGTGAAGCGACAATAGTTGTTTACAATTCAAGTGAGGAAGGAAAAATCACAAAAAATCACCCCAAAGAAAAAAAAGTGATTTTGGGGGTTCGTATGTACCTACTGGTTCGACTGAATGCATTAGGGGTTCTCTCAAACCAGTGTTCAAGTGAACCCCTTTAAATTTTGCAGCCAAAATTAAAACAAATGCATAGCAAAGGGGTTCAAGTAGACCTTGAAAGGATTCAATCGAACCATGGTTAGAGTAGGCAGTTGACAGAACCTCTAGAGTTCGCTCGAACACCCTAGAGTTCATCCAACCTCATGCCTCATACCCCCTCTTTGAGACACAAAAATCTGTTTTTACCGCCGGATCTCGGGTTGAGGATGAAAATGGAAAGTCTTTATAAACTCTTGGAATTGGGTAGTCTCGGAATGAGCTATCGGCGAATATAATTTTTATATGTTTTGATTTTATTATGTATTTGTTTTTTTAGTCTTAGTAAACATAGAGTTCTTCATAGAAAATGAAGGTCTTTGTTCTACACATGTGGGAAAATAGTGATTATCAAAAAAAAAAAAATATGAGTGCACAGATCACGAAGTCCTTGATCCAACAAAAAAAAAATAATTTGAAAAATTATAATTTATCCTTCTTGGAAAAAAGTTATCGTTATGCAGTTATTTGTGCTTTTAAAAATGTTGTTTATTAGAAAAAACTATAGTTTTTTCATGTAGGATGGAAAAAGAGGAGTCTGGAGTTTGATTCCAAAATTTTGAAAAAAATATTTTTAGTATCTGAGACAAAAGCGTGATGAGACTCTAGTTTTCATGTAACAATTCCCATATGGATTTAATACTTTGTATGGAATTTTAGAATGTGAAGATTTAGTTAAAAATAATAATTTTAGTGTCCAGTTTGGCCAAAAATTGTAAACCACTATTGTGGGATCACCCCTGTTTGCTTTGTGTGCCATGAAATGGTGATAATATGTACCCATCCATGGGGAAACTATTGTTTCCCTTAGTGTGGGAAGAACCATACCATTCATGTGTTGCATGTGTATTACCGATTGGGGGCCAACCCACTTGTGGTTGATAATTTTGTCACAAGAGTAGCCAAAAGATAGTATTTTCTTTTATAATTTTCTTTTGGTTCTCTAAGTCTCCCAATATGTGGAGGGATAGTAGATGCCATGTCACTCCAAGGGGTGAGGTATACGGTGTATGAATAATGGCAGTGCAAATGACCTTAGCTCGACCGATCCCCATGGAGCATACCAACTACTTTCCCTCATGATGGGTCAAGCTACTTGATCCATATGTGTTAGCCTAAACCCCAAAGTTTTGAGTACAACAACATTGGCTTATTAGTGCATGCCTAGCCATACGTAGGGGCGTGAGTCAACCTCATATGTATGAGAGGTGAAACTTGAGTAGCCCCATATTGATATACTCTTAGATACATTATATATATCGTATTGTGTTCTGCATGGTGCAATGGATGCGATGCCACACCCCACTAATGTTCCAACATAGTGCTAGTGATGATGCCATGTTGTTGATGGTAGTGAGTTAGGCTCGAGGACACAATGCCACATGCATAGACTTGTGAAGGTGCACTATGAGAATGTTTTATGATAGCCTACTTGTGTGATGAGCATAATGGGGCCTCACACACTTGTAGAGGGATACTCATGTTTTCTTTCGACAGTGTTTGGGTTGGTTAGCATATGGGCATGTCCTAGCAATGTATACCTTTGGCTATGGTTAGTACTTTTGTGTTCCTTCTCCATGAGGTATTGCTATGTGGGGTGTGTCTAGCATGTGCCTACTTCCATGAAGCCACAAACACAATGTCATGCAGCATATGACGAGTGTGTTCCTTCTCTAGTTGGTGTATGACCATGCCACACTGAGATGTGATGTGGGATGGAGGCTGAGGTGCACATCCCATCCAAGAAGCCAAGGAGTGCATGGGCCACTTGGTTAGTCCATGTCACATGACGACGTGATGCAAGGTGTAGTCGAGGAGTACACTCTGAGCCATGTGGATGGAATGCTCATTCTGCACCACATGAGGGCTACTATTATAGCTTGGTGAGCGTGTTCTCTCCTTCCTCATTTGGTGGCTAGTATCTAGTCACGTAGTGTTGTATAGTGCAATTTCCAAGATTGTGAACTTTCTTTATAATTATTGATAACTTCTAGTGATTTTGAAGGCTGACACCTTGTTTATATTTGATTTTGATGGTTTAGCCACACCTTGTGATCTCATTTGTTTGTAGCCCTCATGGTTACATTTGATTTAGTGGTGAAATTGCAAGCATTTCTTGCTTTATTACTGAAATTGAATCTTTATTTGATATTTATTGATGACTTTGGTGGCTAAAATAGTTTATCCTTATTATTTTCAATGTCAATCATGTGTCGTATTGTGATTCCTCTCCAAGGACGTATGAGATGGACTTGGTGAGTGTACACGAGGAAGCAAAAAAAAGGAACCTTGAGGATGGGGGTATGTGAGGTTGTTACACAACTAGGAAACACTACCCACCTATGTGTGATGACCACCTCTTGGAGGCTAACCACCTTATACAATAAGAGATGGGTCATTGTGGTCTTGTTTGGATTGTCTTACCATGTCTGTGTGGCCTAACACCATAAAACCACTGGTTGTGAGGTATGTATTATGTGAGATGGATATTGGCTCTTGGCTCATGGATTGTGTATAATGGATTAGTATGCTACTTTCTTGTTTCCAGATGGACCCTTATGTAGCCTTGTATTGTGCATTTCCCAGTGATGTGACTGTGTATGTATGTGTTAGAAGAATATTCCTTATATTTTGTTGCATATTGATGTAAAAGAGGGATAACCATGCTATCTTAAATGTGATTGTATTATGATTCAGTGGTATTAATTAGATTTGATATTATTGAAAATCATAAATTATGACTTGAAATATGTTACTGAAACATGTTATGGTGTGTATTTTTGAATTTCAAGTAATCATTTGGTGTGTTTCCCATGTATGATATTTTGAAGATGTTTGCTCTGTGAATGGAAAATTGAGTTAATTAGAGTACTCTCTATATTATTAATGTTAAAACCAAGTATTTTACTATAAGAGATGTAAGGATTTATAAATAAAAGTTGTTAGGAAGATATTATTTTCAAATGTGCAGTCAAATAGTGATTCTAATTCTAATGATTCAGAAAGAGGTTGTACATCAATTATAGATTAGAGAAATTTTGGGACTAATGCGTTTTTGTTTCCATTTTGACCCTATAACTTCAAGGAGTAAGTCAAGTCTTAGGGGGGGAGGATGTAGTGCCCCTCCATTCTCACTTAGGATGTGTAGGTAGACTAGCTAAGGAATTTGAAGAGGAAGATGGAACAAGGACTTTTGATTGTACTCTTGTGGGTATGATGTACATTGTTTTATTATTATGATGATGCAGAGATTTAATTGAATAGTTAGGTGATGCAGTATAGTGTTGTGATGTAGTAGATTAGTAATTATTTTATGATGACATGATGTGATCTATATATCTAAGGGATGTTATTTTATATTTGGTGTTGTAGCTATTAATGTGGTTTTGGTGAAGGGATGATGTAGCATCACTCATTCACGAGCACCTTGCTACACCGTGATTCTTTCTCACGATGTGCTTGTATTTGAATAAATATATTGTGTACAACATTGTTTGTATGCAGGATTGTAGGAACTAAGCCTCGATTCCAACTACTTTGTCAGGACAAGGAGAGCATGATAAAATCCAAATGGGCATGATGTTGAAAAAAAGATGATAAGGATGTCTCCCATTCCCAAGTTTGTCAACCCATCATGTGTCTAGTGGTATTGTGTGTCCTTGACTTTGGTTATTTAGGTATTAAGTGATAGTTTTCTATTGTGGGTTTGTATTTGTGTTATTTAGTTAATGTTTATGTTGTTATGCATTTGGGTGGATTAATAGTATTATTTAATTTAAATAGTTAAACAATTAAAATAAGTGTTATTAGTTAATTATTGGAATTTAACTTTATTAAAATTTAAAAGTGTTAAATTAAAAGTTATGTAATTAATTAAAGATAAATAAATAAATTGTGTAAGTAATATCATTTATAATTTTTCATTTGGATAATTTAATGAAAATAGTAAGTTGAGAATAATTAATAGAATAAAATATTTAAATAATTTAAAATGTGAGAACTGTGAGTGGAAATTAACAAAATGGAAATTAAAATTAAAGATTTTAATTTGAATAGAAAAATCAAGAGAAGAATAAAAAGAACCAATGAATGTTCAGATTTTGTTTTGAAAACTGGTGAGCAAATAGAAAATTGCTATTTTATTCTGATTTTTGGGTTTTGAAAATAGAAAGGAGTATTTTATTTTAAATGAAAAGGAATAAGTTTTCATTCAGGGAGGATTTTCTGAGCTTAAAAAAAGACTTTTTCTTGTAAAAACTTGGGGTCTCTTTTTAATTTCTGTAAAATTCCATTTCATCTGAAACTAGATTGTAGGAAAATTTTTGAAGAAGTTGTTGTGTGGAAAGAAAGAGTAGGTCATAAAGAGCCATGTGGAAAAATCAAGAGAGCTTCATCAATTCATCTAAAGCGTAGGACTTGAGATTTCTTTATTTTTGAGGGCACATCCAAGACATAGAAAATAACCCACAAATAAGAGAATAATTTTATTATTAAGAAAATGGAGCTTCTTACATGCGGATCTCAATCCCCAAGTTCTACAACACATGCAAGTTACTAAAAAGCTCTTGAATCACCCTTTAATATGCTGAGCTTGTCCCCTAAAAGCTACCCAAAGATTAGAAATCCGCCTATAATGAGGCTCCTCATTAGTTTGGGCAAAACAACATTCAAATTTGAGTTTAGCCGGTTTGGTGCCAAAATTTACAACATGAAGTTCAAATTTCAAAAGAGCATTTGGAGTTGTATCTTCTAGAAAGTGCACCAACTTCCCAAGGCCATAACTTTTGATCCGGGACTCCGATTCGTGAACCGTTTGAGCTGTTGGAAAAGTCTTGAAGTCAATAATGTGATCAAAATTCACTACGCCAGTTTTCGCAAGTTTCAGGGCCATTCTGGGAACTCTAAGTACCTCAAATCTAACTCGGAAGATTTTCATGTGCAAATCTGGGAAACTAAAACTATAATATCTTTCAACTCAGGAACAGAAAATAAAAACCATAAATTGGGAATTTCATTATGACGAAAAGGGTATCCAAAAATGTAAAAACATCTAAAAACTGAGAAACTTAAAATTTAGCTATTTTTGGGTGATGCAAGATTGCCCTTACACAGATTGGATGCTCTTGCATGAGACACCCGGTATTTTTTGAGAAGTGACCCATCACATCTCGAGATGGTGGAGGAAAACCCAAATGGTTGACCTCTACCTTAGGAAACTAGGATGAATCTTTAACAGGCCTTATTTTCTATTTCACCAGATATTCTTCATACTACCTGTTCCTGGTACTCCTTCCCACACGACTATCCAGGATTTCTTCAATCTCCTCCTTTACTAAAGTAGGTGCTAGAATCCCACACTATTCCATCGTTGGTACTTCCTCTGTGCCACCTTCATGATACTCTACAAATCTAAAATGTTGAACATAGGGGAAATGTTGAATCCATCCGACAACTCTACCTCATATGCATTCCCTCAATCATGCCTCTTCAAAATTTTACAAGGACCAAACTTCTTCATCTTCAATTTGTTATAGGTTCCCATGGGAAACCTTTCTTTCCCAAGTGGACCATTACTTCATCGCAAGTCTGAAACTCCTTATTCCTCCTTTTTGATCTTCCTTAGCCTTATATTGTATATTCATCTTATTAATGTGTTCTCGTACCTTCTCATGTATATTCTTGATGCGCTCTGCAAAATCTTCAGCTTCAGCCCTTATTTTCTCCTCTTGGTCCATCTTCCTCAATTCTGGAGTTGTTTTGGGACTACCTCCATGCACAATCTGGAACGGTGATCTACCAGTGCTTCTATTGACATAATTGTTATAAGAAAATTCTACCTAGGGTAAGATCAAGTCCCATCCCTTGGGTTATCTCCTACTAAGCATCTTAGTAGGTTTCCCAAACTTCTATTCAAAACCTCTGTCTACCCATCAGTCTATGGATGGTGTGCAAAATTGAACTTCAACTTCGTTTTCAACTTCTTCCACAAAGTCCTCTAAAAGTATCCCACAAATTTGGTGTCCCGCGATCTAAAACAATACTCTTTGGCCCGGACCATGTGGCTTCACCCCCCTCTTTGAAGAACAAGTTAGCAATGTGGACTACATCCTTGGGTCTTCTAACATAGAATGAAATGTACCATCTTTGAAAACCTATCAACCACCACAAAAGATTGAATCATTCCCTCATTGTGTCCTTGGCAAACCAAGAACAAAGTCCATACTTATATCCTCCCATGGCCTCTACGGGTATAGGTAAGAAGGGCTAATAAGCCTAGATTACGGCTCACTCCTTTAGCCATCTAACATACCCTACAACTCTGCACAAACTTCCTCACATTTTGTGATAACTCAGGCTAATAATAATGCTCACTAATAATGGCAATGGTCTTATCCTGACCAAAATGTGCTGCAATTCCTCCACTGTGCTTCTCCTTTATCGGGTTCTCCCTCATGGAACTCCTC
>VDFB02007794.1:215632-320130 GCA_007258455.2 Sequoia sempervirens | reverse complement strand
GGAGGATGATATTTCTTGGATGGTTGTGCAAAGAAGGAAGAGAGGTCTTCCTAAGCATAATCATTCCTCTCAATCCCTTGTAAAGTTTGTTCGTGGTGGTCAGAAGGTTACACATGTGGTTTAGCTTTTTTTTCCCCATTGTTGCTTGATGTTGTTTGGTTTTTGTTCTTCTTTGTTTATCTTTGGAGAAATTGTTTTTATCTTTTGTGGTTTTTTGGTTTTTGGATGTTTTTGACTATCTAGTGTTGTATCTTTTGAGAAACATTTTGTACCTAAAGTTGTAAAGGGTTTTGGGTCCCTTCAAAACTTGTTTTTCCCTTATAATCAAAACAAATAATATATAAATAGTAATATTATATAATATTATAATAATATAATATAGTTAAAAAGCACAGACTTGTAGGTTAAAGATAGTGTTGACATGAAAGACAAGCACACAATTAAAAGAAGGTAGTCCTCCATTCAATAATATGTCCATTTAGAGGTATCAATAATTTCTAACAATTGCAAATCATGAATATCTTGAATAGATAATATTAATCCTTATAGTTGGAAGGTTTTTAATGGTCGAATAGTCATGCCAATGCTACCATCTTTCACCAATGCATTGCATAGAAAATAGAATCAATGCATGGCATGTGAAGGTCATGTCATGAAGCACACCACACAAAGGAGAGAATGTTTACTATGGGTCCCATTAAGAGAAACCATATAGTGATGAACATATACATTATGTTTCCAAAATGAAATAAAAAAAAGTCTTGTTTGGCCATTGAATATGGTCATATGAATATAGTTAATTAGAGAAAATATTAGTGGTTTTATATCTTTTTTTTTTTTTTTTTTTGTTAAATGGAATTTAAGAAGGTTTTTTTAAAAAAGAAAGTGGGATGATATTTTAATATAGGAAGTCTTCCATTTCTATTGAATATGGTAATGTGAATATATTTACTTGTAGTAAATATTAGCGATCCTTATGTGTTCCATCCTTATTTATCATTTTGTTGGTGAAAATTGAAATAAAATTTAAGGATGTACTTTTCCAAACTACCAAAAGTGGGATAAGAATTCAATACAAAAAGAAAGTCTTGGTTTTGATTAAAGAGGGTTATGTGAATAAATTAGTCAATGGAAATATTAGTGCTCTTTTATGTGTTTCATCCTTTTCATTTTGTTGATAAAAATTGAAATGGAATTTAAGGACCTGCTTTACCAAACTATGAAAAAGTTGGATAAAACTCCAATATGGAAAGAAAGTTTTGTGTTCACATTGAGTATAGTCACCTAAATATGTTTATCAAAGAAAATATTAGTAGTCTTTATGTGTTCCATCCTTTCTTGTTATTTTTTTAGTGAAGATTTCAAATAAAATTTAAAGGCCTATTTTCAAACTTAAGAAAGTGGGAGACAAATCTAATATAGAAAAAAAATCATGCATTCCCATTAAATATGATCATATTGAAAAAATATTTAATCTCATATGTTCAGTCTTTTCAAATCACTTTCCTAATAAAAGTTCAAAATGAAATTTCAAAAAGATATTATCCAAACCTAAGATGATAGAATAAGATTCCAAGCCATAAAAAAAAATCTAATGTTCTCATTGAATATGGTCAGCATGCCTAGGAAATATTTGTAATCTCCTTTCCCTATCACTTTGCAGCTAAAAATTGATATGAAATTTAAGGTGCTTCTCTACACTCTACAAACAATGAAATAAGATTCTAACTTGTGTGCCCATTGAATAACCTATCTAGTCAGAGATGATGATAATGAATGATGGGATGTATGTAATTTATAGTGATCTTCCTTGGATTTTTGTAGTTGAGTGAGACTGTGCAACTTGGAAACATTTGCATGTACAAGCTTCCTTGTAAATTGTAGTATAATTGTTGTGGCTTTTGTCTAGCCTTTTAAGATACCCAAGAACTCTAGTTTCCCATTCGTGAGTTCATAGAACATGGTGAAGGTTGGATAACAATGTTAGAACTTCTAGCCCTAAATATTAAGTAGGATTCAACATCAAGGGATGGGATTCTCAACATTTTTATGTTTAATGTGGTGTTTAACATTTCTCCTTATCTTCTTCCATCATGATGAAGCATCAACTATCATCCCTTTCTTGCCATTGTGATAATAGGGATCCAAAATATTTATAGCTTTCAAGTATTATCATGAATTTCTTTAATTTGAGAAGTTTAAATTGAGTTGCAAACAATTTTGCTAGCTTTAAGATGGATGAGTTGCATTCAATTTAAATTAAAAAATGAGTTCCAACTTTTGGGTAAGTTTATCTACTCTATATCAATGTGCAATGTTAACATTTGGGTATGTGCAGGATCATCATGGGCCAAAAAGTGGCAATATGATGGGTATGTAGGGTATGTGGCTAACAACTTTTCTTTACCCAAAATTGATGAAATGAAAAGAGTTTTTAAAGGAGATTCTTAGCTTTCCACTCATATAAATTATGCTTTACTTTGAATTTAATAAATAATTATTATTCATTTTCTATTTAAATTACAACTAAAGTCCTAATTGATAGGATGATTGAAATTTTTTTATAGCTTTCAAACAGTATCACATTTTTTAAAAGTTGTAATAAAAAATTCATAATTAATTATTTACTTGGAAAAAAATTACAAAAAAATATGCATCACATCATTTTAATGTGGTTAGGGTGGTCAGATAGACACCTACTTCTTATTTTTTCCTTGAAATTGAAGTACTATTGCATTGAAATTTCAAATTTTCACCAAATAGATTTAAAAAAACCTAGTAGTTTAGAAACTACATTCAATTTCCTACAAATTTTATTCTTACATATTTTTGAAATAATATAGATAACTAATTCAAATTCTTACGTCAAGTTTCCTAACTCTAATTTTTATGGATTTTCATTGCTACTTAAGTGCCTATTTTTTCCATGATGATCCTGCACATACCCATTTATTGTTGAGAGTGAGAAGAAGTGGAGTTTAATTCATGTAATTTTAATTCTTAGTAGAATTGACACTTCTTTAATCCTAAAACTCCTAGTGGTTGTGAGACTCTTTGTAATTTTAGATTAACATAATTTCATTTCTAGTTTTACAAAATTATAACATTTAGATTTCCACATAGAGGATAAATGTCACTCCATGATTAGCTTTGGTCAAACAATGAGTTATATTTCTCTATATAGAGTGATCGATAGAGGTTTTTTTTTTCTTAAGACTCTTGTCAAGGTTTCTTTCATCTTGGAGACATGTTGTTACAAATATGGTTTCCTTTTTCACCAAAAGATCAACCAATTAATGCTTGATACAAATGCTAGAGTTAATGAATCCACGAGAGGTAGTTAATCCATGTCACAAACCCAAGCACTGTGATGGACATCACAAGGAGACCAAGGGCATACACCTACAACAACCCACCCTAGCATAAGTGAGGGCTTCAAACCTATGACCCAAGATATGATACCAATTGTTGCTAAGACAGTTGTTACACAAAAAGATCAACCTGTTAATGCTCGATACAACCACAAGAGTTAATGAATCCTAAGGAGGTGGTTAAGCCATATCATGAACCTATATGTTGTGCTACACAACACAAGGAGACCAAGGGTGCACACCTTAAAACAATCCAAATTGTTGCAAGTATGTGCAATTGGTGTTGTCATTGATGTCAACAAGCTTTGGTGTTTTCATTAATGTCAACAATATGAGGATTTTGTTGCAAGGATGTGCAGTTGGTATTGAGTTAGTGTTGTCTCTTATGATGATTTGATTAGTTTCATTATGTTCTCATTAGTAAGATACTAGTGCCAATCTCTAGTGTTGTTTAGATAAGCTTTTGTTTATGGATGTATGGTTGAGTTTTTGTGTTGTAGTTTCCTTGGTGGTGATGAGGAAGTATTGAAGATGTTGAGAATTTGTCTATAGTGCTTGGTTTCCAAGTACTTTTGAGAAAATTAAATAAAAAGAGGAAATATTTTTTTGCAGTGGTGTTATGTGTTGCAAAGTAGTGTTCTTGATTTTCTCCACATTTCTTTTGTATTGAAGATCTACTTATGTAGTTTGGACATGTTTATTAGAGGTGTTTAGAGGTGTTGCATTCAGATTTTGGTGTGTTAGATTTTTGCATAGAGGAAGTTGTGTTCACCAATGTGTAAACTGTGCATTGTAGAGGTGTTTGGGAGAAATGTTCTTGCTTCAAATTTCTCCACAAAGTGGTTTTAGATCTTTCAGATCTAGAAATGTGTTGATAGTGTTGTGATCTTTCTTCAAATGAATTGGTTCTTGGTTTGGTGCTTTGGAAGTTAGTTTCTTGAGTTACAATGCATGATAGAGTAGTTCTAGTGTACTGGGTGTGTACATTCTTCACGTGAAAGTTGTTGCAAAGGAACTTGTTGTATTTCAAGGTGTTTGTGTAAAATTCTAGATCATCTCCAAGTGTTATGTGGTATCAGCAAGTCATCTTTGGATTTGAGGAAGTGTCTAATTAAGTATTAATGGTGTTAACATAGGTTGGGCTGACCTTAGGTGTTTACATTACTTGCAAAGTTTCTTTCATGTTTGTGGAAGCATAGCATGGAATGTATGAGTGGATTTAGGCCCTAGCTAAGGTGTGTTGCAGTTTGCCTTCATTCCTTTACACCGTGGGAATATTTTGGTGTCAAACTAATTTGAAATTTACACGGTTGAGGTGAATATCCAACCTTGGAGAATATTTTCAAGGTTGACGATAATTTAAATAATTTTTGAGTTGTTGAAGGATGATAAGATATATGAGTATGATGTGAATGATATGAATTGTTAAGTTGTAGGGTGTGAATTTTAGAAGCGTACTGTGAGATTTCACGTGTTAGACTATTGAATACAGTAAGAAAAAGGTGTTTTCATAAACACTACGAGGGTGTTGGTGATTTAATGGTGGACCTTTTTGTTGCTTTGAGATGAATTTCTCATTGTAACACTCTTCTCCATCTTTCTATTCTAGCAGTGAGCCTTTCTTTCTTTTGGTTAGTGATCTCTCCACTGGTGATCCCTATTGTATTTGGTATTGATAATAATTTATATTATGAGTTAATCCTCAGTGGTTTTTCTCATCTTGGGTTTTCCATGTAAATCTTGTGTTCCTTTGTCCATGGTGTTGATGTGTTTTAGTTTCTATTATTTTCTTTCATGCTAAATCATTCTAATAGATTGAGGGTTAATTGGATTAATATGGATCTAAATGGTTGTGATGGTTTTTGAAGTTTTAAGGTACAAGTGATTCACCCCTTCCCCTCTCAGTTTTCTTGTGCATTCAACAATTAGTAGGGTATGTGTAGGATCATAATGGGCCAAAAAGTGGCGATACGATGGGTATGTGTAGGGTATGTGGCTGACAACTTTTTTTACCCAAAATTGATGAAACGAAAAGGGTTTTTAAAGGAGATTCTCAACTTTCCACCAATATAAATTATGCTATACTTTGAATTTAATAAATAATTATTATTCATTTTCTATTTGAATTATGACTAAAGTCCTAATTGATAGGCTGATTGAGAAACATCTATAGCTTTGAAAGGGTATCACATTTTTTGAATCGGAAACATGTGTCACATTCTATGCTTCTCATACTGTAGCATTAAAAAAAGAAAAATTGAATTTCATGAAGTTTTGACCAAGTTAAGGTGGTTAGACATACACGTTTTTATATTTTTAAAATGTTGTAATAAAAAAATTCATAATTAATTATTTACCTAGAAAAAAATCACAAAAAAATTTGCATCACATCTAGACATGAGTCCTCTACTTATATATAAAATCTTATAAAAAAATATTATCATTTTATTATGGTTAGAGTGGCCAGATAGACACCTACTTATTTTTTCCCTGAAATTTAAGTACTACTGCATTGAAATTTTAAATTTTCACCAAATAAATTTTTTCTTTATTAAATAAACCTAGTAGTTTAGAAAATACATTCAATTTGCTACAGATTCTATTCTTACATATTTTTGAAATAATATAGATAACTTATTCAAATTTTTATGTCAAGTTGACTAACTCTAATTTTTCTGAATTTTTTGCCATTTAAGGGCCTATTTTTTCCATGATGATCTTGCACATACCCAGTATCTGAGCAAGGTTCCTTGGAAGGAAGCTTAACCACTTGAGGTAGATCTATCATGGCACATAAGAAGGATGTTCCTATGTTTGATGAATCAGACTATACATTTTGGAAGAAAAGGATGGAAGGTTATCTAGTATCTCTTGGAATTGAAATCTAGAAGTATGTTGAGACTAGATATAATGTGCCTACAAATGGTCAAAAAATACTAATGAGATTAAGGCCTATTAAATTAATGGTAAAGGTATGCTCTGTTAAGTGGTCTTGCTAATTCTAAATTGATGAAATTTATGAATTAGATTAAAACCGCTAGAGAAATTTTGGTAAAGTTAGAAAGCATTTATGAAGGAGATTATAAGGTCAAGCAAGCTAAGATGAAAAATATGAAGATCATTTTTGAGATATTGTGAATGTATGAAGATGAAAATATCACAAGCTACTTACAGAAGGTGGATAAAGTTGCCAATGTGATTAGAGGTCTTGGTGGAGAACTAAAACAAGAAGAAATGGTAAAGAAGGTACTTAGAACTCTTCCTAAATCTTATAGTCATAAAGTTTTTGCTATTGAAGAATTAAAAAATATAAATCAATATACCAGAGATCGGTTGTATGGTTCTTTAACTTTTTCTAAAATGAGATAATTTGGTACAGGTAGTGCAAAAGTTGAGACTGCTTTTAATGCTGGAAAATTAGAGAAGACTGTGAAATTGTATCAGGAGAATATTTATAATGTGGAAGCTAACTTTGTGAGAAGAATGAAAAATGGTACTAGAAAATATAGTGCTAAGCTTCCTTTCAAATGTTTCAGTTGTGGAAAGATAGATCATTATGCTTCTAGATGTCCAAACAGAGCTTTGAATAACAAAAATAGGGGAACAACTTAGGTAAGATAATTAAGAAAATTTATTATGTTAGCGAATATGCAAGTATATCTAATGATGAATTTGATTATGGAGATGGTTAGTATAATGAATTATTGTTCATGGATTTACAAGATGAAACTAATTCAACTAACTTAGAGAGATGTGTGAAGTAAAATGCTCTAGAAGTAGTTGCTAAGATAGAAGGCAGTTTGGTGTATGATTTTCATGGTAGACAGGAGAAGAATTACTAGATCATTAACATTGGATGCTCCAATCATATGAACAGTGACAAGAATAAGTTTTTTAAAATTGAAAAGTATGAAGGACTTGTTAGGTTTGTTGATTATACATTTTCTAGGATATGTGGAAAAGGTTCAATCAGTTTTGCTGGCAAGCATAATACTAATGATGTTCACCATGTTAAGGGATTAAGGTATAACCTCTTGAGTGTTGGAAAAATTTGTAACAAAGGATACAATATTATGTTTCAGGATGATGGTTGTGAGATCAAAAAATGATCTAGAACTATGATTGCTAATGGAAGGATATATGAAAATGTTTATCAACTCAAAGGTGATGATGGTTATTGTTTCATGAATCCGATTGATGAGAGTTGGCTATGGCATAGAAGAATGCATGTTGTCACAACAATTTTGATAGTCTATTGAGAATAAGTTTAGTTCAAGTTGTGAGAGATCTACCAAAGATTATAAAGCCTATTAATGTTGTCTTCAAGGAATTCCAAGTTTGAAAGAAAGCAAAGAGAAGTTTCAAAGTCAAAGAACAATCTTCTACCAAACTATTTGAATTGCTGCATATACATCTTTTTCATCCTACGAGAGTAATAAGTCTTCAATGTGACATGTATTTCATGCTATTGATTGATGATTATTCTAGAATGACATGGGTTACTTTTCTCAAAGAAAAATCAGAAGCTTTAGATAAGTTCAAAGCATTCAAAGTTACGGTTGAGAATGAAATGGATATAGAAATCAAATTTTTGAGATCTGATAGAGGTGGAGAGTTCACCTCTAATGAGTTCAACATCTTTTGTGAGAATCATGGAATAAAAAGGCATCTATCTTTCCCTAGGAATCCTTAGTAGAATGGGTTGGTTGAAAGAATAATAGGACTAGTCAAGAAGATGCAAGAAAAATCATGAAAGAAGCAAATCTACTAGAAGTATACTAGAGAAAAGCAACTCATATTGTTTTCTATATAATTAACAAGGTGCAAGAAAGAGAAAAAAAAATGAATCTTTATGAGCTATGGTATGGAAGGATTCCTACTGTCAAATACTTCAATTTTTATTGAAGAAAATACTATATTAGAAAGGATGAAGAAAACTTAGGAAATTTTGATGCAAGATTTGATGAAGGTATCTTCCTTGGATATTCTACTAGAAGAAAAGCTTACCAGTGCTACAACAAGAGGCCAAGAAATATTATGGAGAGTGCAATTGTCAAGGTTGATGAAGATCTACAGAAGAATTTAGTGGTAATAGATGGATATGAATAAGATGAGCCTTCTTACAAAGAAGGAGATAAGGAAAAAGAAGTGCAGATTGAAGAGGAAGAAGCTCTAGAAAAGATTCCTAAAACCCCTAAGTATGTGTAGAAGAATCACTTTGAAGAATAAATTATTGGTTATAAGAGCAAAGGTATAATAAAAAGAAGGAAACCTGTTGAAGAACAAGTAAATCTATGTTTACTCTCTAAAGTTGAACCAAAAATAGTGATTTAAGCATGGAAGGATGAGTATTGGATCAAGGCTATGGAAGAAGAACTAATGTAGATTAAGAAGAACTGGACTTGGGAACTTGTGCCAATACTAGCAAAAAATAATGTGATTCGAGCTAAGTGGGTATTCAAGAAAAAACTGAATGAGAATGGATACGTGGTAAGAAACAAGGAAAGGCTTGTATGTAAAGGCTACTCAGAAGTAGAAGGAATAGACTTTGAGGAGGCATTTACTCTGGTGACAAGAATGGAAGCTATCACAATTTTTTGGCTTTTGTAGCACATAAAAATTTCAAAGTATGTTGAAAATGGATGTGAAGTCTATTTTCTTGAATGGTGAATTAGAAGAAGTATACATAGAACAACTGGAAGGATTTTAGTTATCAAATAAAAAAGATATGGTTTCCAGATTGAAGAAGGCATTATATGGGTTGAAGCAAGCTCCAAGAGCTTGGTATGCAAGGTTAGATAGGTACTTGTTACAATAAGAATTCAATAAAGGTAACATAAATAGAAATATTTACTTCAAATTTGAAAAAGATCAAATCTTGATTTTGGTTGTGTATATTGATGACATAATTTTTGGAGGAATGAATCTGTGTAAGGAATTTGTAAAAGAGATGCAAAAATAGTTTGAAATGTCAATGTTTGGGGAGATGAATTTCTTCCTTGGGCTACAAATCAATCAGATAAATAAGGGTATTTTCATTTCACAATCAAAGTATGCCAAGGAAATGTTGAAGAAGTTTTGAATGGAAGATACTTGAAGGGCACTCTAGATCATGGCTTGTGGTATCAAAGGATACTGAATTTACTCTAGTTGCTTGCACATATGTAGATTGGATTGTTTTATAGATGACAAAAAAATTATAACTAGTGGTGCACTATTTCTTGGATGTAGATTAGTGTCATGGCTAAGTAAGAAAAAAGATTCAGTATCTTTATCTATTGTAGAGGAAAAATATATTGCAGCAACATCTTGCTGCACACGAGTTTTATAGATGAGGAAAACATTGAAGGATATCAGAGTTGTATATAATGAACTGATTTCTATATTTTGTGATAATACAAGTGCTATAAATACTTCAAATAATTTGGTAATTCATTCAAGGACAATGGTTTTGGGATTACCATACAACCATTAGAACATCTACAAGAAACACTCCCTATAATCTTATTTATGGTGCTAAAACAATAATACCCCTAGAGTTAGAAGTTCCTTCATTATGAATTGATCTTAAAGGATTTATAGATGAAACTACTTATAAAGAGAAATGATTGCATTAGCCTGAGATACTTAATGAGCAGCATATCAATGCTCTCGAGCATCTCCAAAGCTTACTCTAAAAGAATGCAATGTGATTATAACAATAATGTCATTCCTCATGCATTTAGTAAAGGTGACTTGGTGTTATATAAAAAATAGCATAATTTCAATGCTCTTCTGAATGAAAAAGGAAAATTCAGCCCTAATTAGTTAGGTCCTCTTGTCATCAAGGAAACCTATGGGTCGAGAGCCTACACATTAATGGAAATTGACAGCACACCCTTAAAATAATCTATCAATTTCATTCATTTCTACCAATACTACACATAGCATCCCATCTTTTAAATAGTGTGTTAGAGCAGTGTTGTTAGATTAGGTAGGTAGTCTGTATTTTATCTCGCATTGCTTCATTCTTTGACAAACAATAATAATGTGTCTTAGAATCTAAAGTGATTGTTCAATTGGTTTGAATTGTTACTTTAGTTTCCATACTATTCAAAAGAAATCTTTTTTTTTATGTTACTTTAGATCCTTAGATGCATTTACTATTAAATCATAGGTGGATTTAAGTTGACATAGCATACTTAATCATAATGTAGTATCTAAAGTAAACTGAAAATGTGTAATTAGATCACATAGACATTAAATCATGGAGATATTTAGTAGATATTATTGAAAAATATATTTAATAGATCACATTGACATTTAATTCAACACAAGATCATAAAAATAAAACATCAATGCTCATATATATTGTAGTGTAGCAAACTACACACCCTTGCATTTTCACACTTTTTTGGGCTTGTCTTGCTTTATTTGTCCCTATTTATGTCTCGATTGGTCCTATTTTGCATCCACAAGCCTAATAAACTATATCTTTTTATAGATAATCTTGAAAAACATCAAATGATAAATGATAATTTAATTATTTTGGTTGCCCGTGATTTTTCAACAATGACTAAGATGCCACCTAGGGCATCTTTGTCCCCCAAAGGTCATGGGACCCTGATTTCAAAGGCACCTTAAATGGGCCACTTTTTGGTTTTTGTGCCTCGAGTTTCATGCCTAGATACTAAGACACCACCTAGGGCATCTTAGTGGCCCTTAGCTTATTTTTGGGATTTAATTTCAAATCTTGGTAGGATTTAGCCTCCTTTAATTAAGAATGGATATGTATAAATACAAGTTTCTTTCACTCATTTCTTATCAAGCAAGTTGAATGAGCATTTGTTATACCATAATTGAGTTCACAAGAGCATTCAAGAGAAATTCATCAAGAATTTGGAGCCATCATCAAGATTCAAGCATCATATCAAAGATCTTGCATCATGTGTGTTTTTGAGCTAACATTTGTGATGTAGGGTTTTGATTTAAGCAAGAAATTCAAGTCAAGATCTATCAAGCATTCCTTTGATTCAAGATCTACATTCAAGCTAGCCACTTCACACAAGTTTGCAGACTTCATAACAAGGGTTTGGTGAGTTGCAACATAGCACTTTGTTCATTCATCATTTCCCTTCATTATTCTATTTCATTCCAAGGTTTAATTACCAAGAAGGGGTTTGACCAAGGAAAACCCCCATTTACTAAAAATCAACAAGTTTTTCCTCTCTTGCATGTTTTTGATTATAGATTTAGGTTCAAGACTTGAAGATCATTTGAAGTGAAAAGTTGAAAAGTGAAAAGTTGCACTACAAAGTTGTCTTCTTCATAGAAACTCACCTACAAGCCAGATATAGAAGTTTCATGACCTAAGATCTAAGAAGAAGAAAGTGTAGATATTGGACCTCGGGATCACATTCAGATATTTCAAAAATTTAGAATGGGACTAAGTTAGTAGCAAGGGTGTCTTAGTCCTCCCAAGGGAATTTTGCAAAGATTCTTTTGGATCCTATTTCATCATCCAAAGATTCCACATTTGCCCCGAAAACAATAGCAGGAATGAGACAACAGTAAGGGTGTCTTAGTCCTCCCTAGCATATGTTGATAGCATTTTTGCATTTCCAGAATCCTCATCACATTTCCAGACTTCCTAAGTACACACATCATAACTTGCTATTGCATAATTTCATCATTTTCATTGATTATTTGGCTTGCATTACTAGGTTTTGTGAGTTGAATGTTAAGTTGTCTTTTCCAAGATTTTGCTTGGTGGTGAACCCCTCGAAGCTCAAAGAACCCCCTCCTAGGTCTTCCTTGCTATGAATTGATTCACCTTTGAGGTTGATAGTCAATCCAATTTGGGTTCCTAGGACATTATTGAATGACCAAAGGAGAATAGTGGCATTCCTCCCAGTCATTTTTCTTTGGTTCATATATCATCAAAAATTTAAGTACATATATATCACTGACTACAATGCTAGTAAGGTCTATGACTACTAGACCCCTCGAGGGATAGTGGTCCTTCTGGCCATCACAATACAATAGTATGTAATCATGAACTGCCCAAGGATAGTGTAGGCCCTCTACTAGTCTAGAAACTCTTGCTTCTTGTATGAGTTCCTTGGTGAGCTCTCGATCTATCTACTCTTTATCTACCTGTACCATAGAAGGCTCCTCTGGTAGCCTCAAGATCTTTACTCAGAGGTCATCCTCCATCCTCCTATCAGTAGGACCTCAAGATGCTCAGACTGTTGAAATCTCTACTCAAAGCTAGTCGACATGATTGGTCACTCTCTCGTACGTTGCACCTAATCTCACTACTAACTCGAAGTGGTCTGCATATTTCCTCGTAGATGGTGGGAACATGTACTCTAGGAGTGTATCATCATCTTCCCAAAGTGGAAGCACTATCTCAGTGGTCACTCACTAGTAGAGCTCACGCCACTCTCATGTGGACCCTGCAAGATAGAAATCATAATAGATATTAGTACACATCATCATCATATATAAAGAATATACATAAAGATAAAGGTGTAATGAAATAGCATAAATATCAGATCATCACCTTGATCTCTAGCCTACTAGTCAAGGTATAATCATACAACGGTACTCCCCCTCTGTGTTGGAGGTGTGGATGGCCCACCATTGTTGGCTTCTCCATGCTTGTGAGTGTCGATCTCTTACATGGCTATGGCATGTGATCTAGTGAATCTATTGGGAGGTGTATCTATCCTATCAGGGGCAACTAGATCATCCTCTAGGGTATGTGTACGATCATGATGGGCCAAAAAGTGGCGATATCATGGGTATGTGTAGGGTAGGTGGTTGACTTTTTTTAACCCAAAATTGATGAAATGAAAAGGGTTTTTAAAGGAGATTCTTAGCTTTCCACCAATATAAATTATGTTTTACTTTGAATTTAATAAATAATTATTATTCATTTTCTATTTGAATTATGACTAAAGTCCTGATTGATAAGCTGATTGGAAAACATCTATAGCTTTCAAATAGTATCAAATTTTTGAATCTGAAACATGCATCACATTCTATGCTTCGCATACTATAGGATTAAAAGAAATGAATTTCATGAATTTTTACCAAGTTAAGGTGTCATTACAAGTTTTTATATTTTTTAAAAGTTGTAATAAAAAGTCATAATTAATTATTTACTTGGAAAAAAATTACAAAAAAATATGCATCACATTGAGACATGAGTCCTCTACTTATATCTAAAATCTTATAAAAAATATTTTCATTTTATTGTGGTTAGGGTGGTCAAATAGACACCTACTTATTTTTCCCAAATTTAAGTACTCTGCATTGAAATTTTAAATTTTCACCAAATAGATTTAAAAAAAACCTAGTAGTTTAGAAACTACACTCAATTTGCTACAGATTCTATTCTTACATATTTTTGAAATAATATAGATAACTTATTCAAGTTTTTACGTCAAGTTTCCTAGCTCTTTTTTTTTGAATTTTCAACGCTACTTAAGGGCCTTTTTTTTCCATGATGATCCTACACATACCCTCTATCTCATCAGTATCCTCACTCATAGGCTAGAACTCCTCCTTCTCCTCCTCATCCTCATCTAAACCTAGGAATATGTCAGGAATGGTGTCATCTTCATTTGTATCCCCATCCACTTGCTCATCATATCTATCCTCTCTGTGACCTAGAAGAGGTCTTGCATGACCTGCAAGGTAGTATATAGGGAAGACTAGAGATGGTCATGCTACAATCAACCACTTTTCGTAGGCCTACATAGTGCCTACATCATCAGTCTCAGATATTGGGGGCATTTCATGGTCCTCATCCTTTGAACCACTAGTGTATACATCCTTAATAGTGATTTGATGATTGTCACAAGGTCTAGAAGCACTCTATGCTAATTTTTGATACATCAATTTGGATCTAGAGGTACCTAGATGTGCCCAAACTAATGCATGACAAAATTATAGTAGAATGATGTCACTATGTAATCGTGCCTACCCAAAAGAAACTGGTCCAGTTGTAGCCTAGATAGCTCAAGTTTTTCATTTTCCTACTATGGAATCCTGAGATATGGTCTCCAACTAATATCATCATCATCTAGTTGATCAAACCTAATCTGCCAGTGTAGTAAATCCCCCTCCTGCCATGATCATCCCAGTGGATAACTGAAAACCCGTGGATAGCCCATGGTTGCTATGGTAGGAAACTTGGTTGGCGTGGTACATGTGAGGTGCTTGAAGCACCATACCTGCAAGAGTGTACAATGTTTTCAAGCTCTTAGTATACAAATTGACCTAAATCATAGTGTAGATGGGTGAGCATATTGTGATCCCATGCATAGATGGTATTTTCATTCTCCATGTCCCTAATAATATGTACAAGTCCACCATCTAAATGCGCTCCTTGACCATCAAGTACCAAATTGAGTGTTCTAGTCATGATCAAAATTTACCACAGTAAAGGTGTCCACACATGTAGAAGCCATCTGAGCTCAATGCATGGACCAATGGTTGACCAATGAATAGGTCACTATAGACAATAAATAATATAATCTCTCATCTATCTAAAATATTGATCATCTCCTAGGTGTACACTTTTTCCTTGGATGGGAATCTATAGGATGCGATGTACATCCTCTAGTGTAATAGTCATCTCCCTGATAGGAAGATGGAAGGTACATGTGTCTACGTTCCATCTCTCTACTAGGACTAGCAACATGGCATCATGGTACCTCATAGGTGGCATGAGGTATACCCAAAAAAATACCATATCTTGTAAAAGACTTATCTCCTCCTGTGATAGTCGAGTGATGGAATCTTGAAGGAAATAAAATTATCTCCCTCTGAGGTGTTGTCAGGATGGAGTTAATATTTCTTGGTTGTCTCCATCCTCTCGAGAGGGGAAGTTTGCTTATGTTGATGTTGTGAAGTCTAAGAGACCTTGGGAGGGTGTTGTGCAGCCTATACGTTGTGCTGCAATTACTCCTATTTTTTCTCTTGGTAAGGAAGTTCTAATAATATATATTTCTATCCCAAAAATGCTCTTATTTGCTGATTTTGTCACTTGTGGCCTTCTCTTCCTGACTTGCACCTTTGTATTACCAATCACTGGTCTCCTTTTTTGGATGGCACGATGGAGATTTACCCTTATGCAAGGCTTTTTTTTGTGGTGAGTTTTAATTCTCCTGAAGATAGAAATTTTTTTTTAGCTCATGGTCTGTGGATGTGGGATTCTCATCCCCTTTCCTTGATACCTTGAGTTTTTTCTTTTAACCTTTTGAAATAACCTTTGGATGTGATGCTTGTTTGGGTAAGATTTCCCTATCTTCTCTTACAGTTCTAGTTTTCCTTTGCCTATGAGGGCATTGCTAATGCTATTGGAAGATTTTCTAAAGTTGATAGGGCTTCTGAGAATTTCACTCATATTTCCTTCACTAGGATTCTGGTGGAGGTTGATCTATCGAAGGCTTTAACTAGAGAAGTTGTGTTGTAGATTAATGGTTGGTCTTTGTCTTAGCTTGTGGATTATGAGGCTCTTCCTTTTCATTGCAAACATTGTTTTTCTATTCGCTACTTGGCTTGTGATTGCTCTAAAAGCTCCCACCTTGTTTGTTTTTCTACATGGTGAAAGAATTCACTCCATGAACACTTAACGATTCACCCTATGAATAACTCTTCTTCTTCTTTTCATGATTAATCTAGTCTACTTCCCCTTTTCCTAGGCTTAATATGAGTGTTGTGATGGATAATACCCCTCAAATGCTAGTTTCTACTCCACCTAACTCGATTATGGTGGGTGTTATTCCTTCTATGGATACTGTTGTGCGACCTTTGGATGTGGCTATCCCTAATGATGTTTGTGTTGCCTCCTCTGAGGCCAATTTTTTGGAAAATGCTACAGTGAGTCCTACAAATTCAGGCTTGGTTTAATATGTTGTACCTAATGTTTCAGTTGTTCCTCTGGTTTTCTACTCTGGAGGGGAGTCTTCCCCTTCTAATCCAAATTTATCAATTTTAGTTTCCAATTATCCTCAGACTAATGTTCATAGAAAGAAGAAACATCCTTCTAAGAAGGTCATGGTCTCATTTAAATCACCCTCAGAGGCTTTACTTGGTTCAAGTGTTGCTCCTTGAATAGTTTTGTGATGTTTGTTTTGACTAGTTGTTTCTCTTTGGTTTGTTGTGTTTTGCAAGTCTATTTTACTGAGCTATTTGGCTTGATTTTGGTGAGCTATTATGCTTTTTTTTTCATTTTGTAATAGGTCAAGGCCCTTCCCCTACTTATTTAATCAAAAAAATTAGATTTTTTCTAAGATTTTTTATGGCAAATGTGGACACTTCTGCCATTCTTGGATGAGAGGCCTTGACACTTTAGACAATTTTGGACACTTTGCACCAAGTTGGGACACTTTGCACAAATGGGACACTTTGTGCCAATCTTTTCCAAGGTCCTAAAATTACTCTAATTACATGAAAAAAAAAGTAGAATCCACTCACTATCTGTCGAAGTGCACCTCATGCCAGCTTGCTGCAAACCATGTCTAGTCTAGGGGCCTCATAGGTCCTTTGGCTCGGCATCCTTGATCACTCTGCACCAAGCTAAGTTGCAAAAAGGTAAATTTCAAATGAATAGTAAAAAGTTTCATTTTCATTAGTATATAGTAAACTCTAATAAATAAATCTTATTTCTTCAAAGGGAATTTTATTATAATTAGCATATTAGGGCCTAGAGGACTCCATTTTTTATGCAATTTGTTGTGTTGGATTTGAAATTCCACTTCCAATCTCATCAAATGTCTATCATTATATGGTATAGTACTTGGAAATACCCTATGATATGACCTAAGTAATTTGATGTGGTTTTGTATTCACCCTAATTCCACCTCCATAAAGCAAGTAGAATTAGGGGGGCATACATCTACCCTCAAATTAAATTCTACATAGAAGTTAAATGAGAAGAGGATTTTTGAATAACTAACAAACCTATGTTGCAAGATGTGGTCCTTAACATTGTGGTTTTGCAGGTAACTGCAGTGGGGGCTTCATTCTCTCTAATGAATCAATATAAGTATCATTTTTATAGAAGTTTAATTCCCTTATCTTGCATATGCATGTAGTATCATATGGCCGCTAAAGTGGGGGCTAAATGTAGTGTAGGAAAAAGTATCCCTTTTTCACACTTAATTTGGGAATGAATAATTAATGATAAAATAGACTTAATGATACCTTATTTAGGGTGTTTTAAAGTGTGTCTTTACACTTTCACACTAATCTAGGGCCTTATTAATTAATTGAGCTTAATTTGAGCTTAATTGGCCCCTTAAATTCAAATCCAAGCCTAATTTATTGTATTTTCTAAGGGATAAACCTCAACACTCTTACATAATATTACATAACGCTTAATTTTGCAAGGAATGTTTCTTAGGATAGTGATTGCAAAAAGTAATTGCATGTCTAGAACTTTAAGATTAGATTTAGAGTTTTTCAAAAGAGACTACCAAGACCCATTTGCCACTTGGCGAGTGAGTCCCTGTTAGGGTTTTAGGGACAACAAATTTTCATAGTTTACAAGCTTAATTTCTAGATTTAGAGCCTCTGGGATAGGTGCACCAGACCCATTCACCACCTAGTGAATGAGTCCATGATAAGGTTGCAAAAACAACAAGTCTTGACTAGGTGCACAACATTCCTTATTCTTAGTTTTTCTAGAAAATTCCCTATTTTCCTTATTTTTTATGATAGATCTCTTCATTGAATCTTGTGGACTTAGGTTTAGAGTTGTTTTACTAGTTTAAATTATTCTTCCTAGAGTGTTATTTTATTCACCACCCCATCCTTGCATAAGGAGAAATTGCAAGATCCCCAAATCTTGACTTAGCTCACCTTTTGGGTTGATAGTCACTTCGAGGTTTGGATCTCATTTCTTGAATGAAATTATCAAAAATAGCATTAGATATTATAGCCCCCTTTTCCTATGTTTTAGGATCCTTTTAAGAACCTATGGATCTTGCTAGTCCATGGAGCCATATCTTTCATGTTTTTTTAACTTGTATGCTTCATGTTTACATCATATCTTCTTCATGGCTTCTTCATATTTTCTCCATGTCTTCCTCATGCATGCTTTGAGTTTTTTAGATTACTATATTATTTTTTTGCATCATGTCTTATATATTTGTGTGAACTCCTTTTATCTTGAAATTATTGTTTGGTAGGATCCTTAGCCTAGAGGTTATCACATCTCCTAGCTTAGTGTCATCTTACCCCTTCATTGTTTTTATGAAAGAAATATTTTTCTTCTCCATACTTTAGTATGAGTATGATCATAATTTCACACCCTCACTAAAGTGCCTAGATCTAAATCTAGCATCATAAATTGTCACCCTTGACAATTTCATACTATATTTGACTCTCTTGTAAGTGCATGTTCCTAAATATGATTATGAATTATCTATTTTATTGTTATTTTTTGGAAAATAAATTAAATATGAGAAATTAAATTATAAATCTATTTAACGAACATTTAAAATTCTAAATAAGGATGGACTAGGGTGTCTACACCCCTCTCCTACCTAATTAGGTTCTAAATATCATATCTTATTCTCGGCCTCAATATGCACATGAGTCCAAAATCAATTATTGGCTTATCATAAATATTAATACGAAATATGTTGAAACTCATATAAATATAAATCTTTCCCTCCATTTGAATATCTAAGTCTCTTGAAGAAATTTGAATATCTTTTAAGAAGCCTAAAGGTGATTAGTGTGATCTCAAGAGTAGAATAAAAATATTTACAACACTCTTTCAGCCAATTTCATGTCTACAACATACCCACAAATCCATTTATATGCACTGTAATATGTGTCATATTTATGTATATCTATTATGAGAAATAATAGTTCCAAGATCTCCAAGAATCCTCTAGTTTCTCCTTATATGTGATCAGAAAATTGACTTTAGTCCAAAAGGAGTGTATATCTAAGTGGTAAGTTACAGTAGTGTTATTCATTATTTATTTTAATCTATTTTCCTCTACTCTCCATAGAGCACATGATTTATATCATTGTCATCATAGTCATTTGTGGAGATGAAAAAACTAAAACAAGGTTTGACTAAGGCAAACCCCTATATGACACAACTCGTCTCCATTTTTCCTTCTTCTAGGTTATAGGTCTAAAATGGGCTCAAGTGAATTGGAGATCTCAATATGTTAAAACCATAGTTCAATTATTCAAGCATCTTCTACCATTGACTTAGGGTAAGTTTATTATTCACAAATTATCACACTTCAAAACTTGATCTCAATTATCAAAGACCCCAAACTATGATGCATTTACACAAGTTCTAAAACCCTAGAAACCATAACTTCTAAACTAGGGTGCCCATGCAACCTGTCCAACCATTTCAACACCAAATTTACATGTCAAGTTCCTCTTTGTCTACACTTTTCAATAATGCTTCCTATTTCTATATTTTTTCTCAGTGTTCTCCAAACGATGTAGCACTCCATTTTCTTAGGCTTAATTTACCTAATTTTCAATATTTCACATCTCTATCATCACATCTACAGTTAATCATCCTAACAAAAGGGGACCAAAATCCTAACTAGTTGTTTGGCTCTCCCTTGATGATAGCAACCAAATAATTTCTCTTGGTTACTTTTGTGTCACCCACTATTTTATAGTGGAGTGTGTGAATTAGGTTAAGCATTGGCCTTAGACCCCATTTCACTATCTGACAATACATAAATTATATCTCAATTTTTTAATTTAAAATATAGTATAATTCAAGGATAAAAATATATTCTTATATTTTTTGATGTAATATTTATGAATATTATGATAAAATTAGTGAAATAAATTAATATTGATATACTCTTGGTCAAGAACTCAAATCTTTGAATATTTTCTTCATAGTATTTAAAGTAAGAGAGTATATTTGTCTAGGTATAATGGAATTACAAGGCAATCCCATTAACATGAGAATTATTTAATGATAATGATTTTACATTTTCTATGATTATTACCTACTTATAAACCTATTAAATAAATGAATTTATATTTCATCTCACTTGAATGAATCTTATGCTCTAATTCATTTATATGGCCAAGACTCCAAACACTCATTACAATCTAACAAAACTTTCCATCCACTCTACATATTGGTGGCAAAGTTTTCTCCTCTCTCAACATCTTAATTTCTTAGAAGAGAATTTGGTATTCTATAATTTGATATCTATATATATCTACATTATCTATCATTATTTGGGAATATACAAAGAAAGAGGTTCTAAAAAAATAATTAAAACTTATTGTATTAAATTAATTTCATGCTAGTATTTTTCAACATATTATGTTAAATACAATAAAAAAATTAGAGAAAAAATTAGCATTTCATTTGGAATCATGTCACATAATTTATTATTGAAATATGTAGTAACTCTTACTCTAAAATATTCCAAATATATTTGGAATCTCTCCTATTTAAGACTATTATTTTCCAAGTCCATTGTGTGAAAACCATTAGGGTTTCTAATTATTGATGGAATAGTACCTAATAAATTATTTGTGAATAAATAAATGCAAGTTATAATATTAACTAGTATATACCATTTCTAATTGTTTACTAAATGTCTAGATATCATATTTCTTATAAAATAAGCTGCCACTATTGTTCTGTGAGTTTCCCCTATAGAATTATTCATACTACTAACCATGGTGGGACAATACAACTCAAAATACTATGTGAACTATATAAAGAATATAAACTTCATAGATTTCTTATTTTTATTTGGAATTCATCATTCAAAATTATTTAACATAAACAAATAACATCTTGGAAAATAAGCCTAACCAAAATGGTATGTGTGCAGAAAAGAGATTACTAGCCAAATCTAAAATTTGTAATGTAGAATAGTTATTAAGACTTGATTTCAAGTTTACCTTCAATTTATTATCGTTGAGATGAATTGAATAGAGTGTTCTTAGAATCATATATGATATGATATGTCTCCTATTAAAAAGTAAATTTTTAGGTTTCATCTTGTCAAAATAAATCAATTAGTTATTGTTAATCATATTTTTAAAGATAATTTATTTTTTGAGAGATCCAAGACCTCCATACATTTCGTATGACCATTGAAGAAGGTATATAAGGGTATGTGCAGGATCATCATGGAAAAAACAGCCCTTAAGTGGCAAAAATTTAAAAATCAAGTTAGGCAACTTGGTGTAAAAATTTGAATAAGTTATCTATATTATTTCAAAAATATGTAAGAATAGAATCTGTAGAAAATTGAATGTAGTTTCTAAACCACTAGGTTTATTTAAAAAAATAAAATCTATTTGGTGAAAATTTGAAATTTCAATGCGTAGTACTTAAATTTAGGGAAAAAATAAGTAGGTGTATGTCGACCACCCTAACCATAGTAAAATGATAATATTTTTTATAAGATTTTATATATAAGTAGAGGACTCATGTCGAGATGTGATGCATATTTTTTTTGTAATATTTTTTCCAACTAAATAATTAATTATGATTTTTTTATTACAACTTTTAAAAATATAAAAACTTGATGTCAATACGACCACCTTTAACTTGGTCAAAATTCATGAAATTCAATTTTTCTTTTTAATCCTATAGTATGTGATAGAATGTGATGCATGTTTTGAATTAAAAAATGTGATACCATTTGAAAGTTATAGCTATTTTGAATTAGCCTATCGAGGACTTTAGTTGTAATTCTAATAGAAAATAAATAATAATTATTGATTAAATTCAAATTAAAGAATAATTTATATTGGTGGAAAGTGAGAATCTCCTCTAAAAACCCTTTTCATTTCATAAATTTTGGGTAAAAAAAAAGTCGTCAGCCACATACCCTACAAATACCCATAATATTGCCACTTTTTGGCCCCTCATGATCCTGCACATTCCCATAACCACTTAGGAATGCTCCCTAAAATAATATATATTAAATTTTGATGGAATAACCTACAAGATCTCATTCCCTCCTACCATAATATTTCTAGATAAACTATTGTTGGATTGTATAATCTACATTCTGTGGAAATGAATGGTGGAAGAATACCCCCAAAACTATAAAATGTAGTACCCCTTTTTTCTCACTTGGGATGTGTAGGTAGTCTAGCTAAGGAATCTAAAGAGGAAGATGAAACAAGGAATTCTGATGGAACTCTTGTGGGTATGATGTACATTGTTTTGTTATTATGATGATGCAGAGATTTAATTGAATAGTTAGGTGATGCAGTAGATTATTAATTATTCTATGATGAGATGATGTGATCTGTCTATCTAAGGGATTTTATTTTATATTGTGTTGTAGTTGTTAATGTGGTTTTAGTGAGGGGATGGTGTGGCATCACTCATTCATGAGAGCCCTACTACATCATGATTCCTTCTCACAATGTGCTTGTATTTGAATAAATATATTGTGCACAACATTGTTTGTATGCAAGATTGTAGGAACTAAGCCTCGATTCCACCTGCTTTGTTAGGACAGGGCGAGCATGATAAAATCCCAATGGGTATGATGTTGAAATAGAGATGACAAGGAAGTCTCCCTGTCCCAAGTCTGTCAACCCATCATGTGTCTAGTGGTATTGTGTGTCCTTGACTTTGGTTTTTTAGGTATTAAGTGATAGTTATCTATTGTGGGTTTGTATTTATGTTATTTAGGTAATGTTTGTGTTGTTATGCATTTGGGTGGATTAATAGTATTATTTAATTTAAATAATTAAATAATTAAAATAAGTGTTATTAGTTAATTATTGGAATAGCTTTATTAAAATTTAAAGTTGGTAAATTAAAAGTTATGTAATTAATTAAAGATAAATTAATTAATTGTGTAAGTAATATCATTTATAATTTGTCATTTGGATAATTTAATGAAAATAGTAAGTTGAGAATAATTAATAAAATAAAATATTTAAATAATTTAAAATGTGTCAACCGTGAGTGGAAATTAACAATATGGAAATTAAAATTAAAGATTTTAATTTGAATAGAAAAATCAAGAGAAGAATAAAAAGAACCAATGAATGTTCATATTTATTTTTGAAAACTGGTGAGGAAATAGAAAATTGCTATTTTATTCTAATTTTTGGGTTTTTGAAAATAGAAGAGAGTATTTTATTTTAAATGAAAAAGGAAGAAGTTTTTAGTCAGAGAGGATTTTTACAAAAGATTAAAAAAAAGACTTTATCCTGTAAAACTTGGGGTCTTTTATTTTCTTTGTAAAAATCCCATTTCATACAGAAACTAGATTGTAGGAAATTTTTGAAGAAGTTGTGTGCAAAGAAGAGTAGATTCTGAAGAGCCATGTAGAAAAATAAAGAGAGGGCTTCGTCAATTCATCTGAAGCGTAGGACTCTAGGTTCTCTTTATTTTATTGATCTCTCAACTTGTTTATTAAATCAATAATGGAAAACATGTTATTTTGTAAAAGAAATTTGATCGAGGATTTTAGAATAAATGTGCTCTTATCAATTTATTTATTCTTCTGGGTATATGATAAAGGAAAATTATTATTATAAGTCACTAGAATTATTTGTATTCCTATGATTTGTTTTATGAGAAATTTTGTTCTCTCTAGAATATATTATATATACATACATATATTTATATATATTGATAGAAGAATCTTTATGATAATATATATATATATATATATTTGAATCAAAATTAAAATCTAGCCCGAACTATACTTAATTGGCATAAAAAATTCAAGAAGTGTGACCAGGAGAGGGTCAACTTGGGCTTTTACCCCCATCCTCCTATGTTTTATACTGGCATGGGCTGTGAAGCAGCCAAGGTTCGATTTCCCATAGTAGTCCAACGAACTACTGTGCATAGTCCATTGACTATACGCCTCCCTTGTATGTTGAATTAAATTTTATATTTAATAATATATATATATACTAGTACATTTATAAATACCAAGAAAAATAATGATTACAGAATTCTGGTTTCTAGTTTTATTTTTAATAAATGAAAATAAATAAATAAATAAATATATATATTAACTTTATGATTTTTTATTATATATTGGTTGTAATTCATTAACTAAGAAGGGGAAATCATATAATAGATTTATTATCAAAATTTTATCTTATCATGGAAATGGAATTAAATCATATTGGTTAGTTGTAAAAGAAATGAAATGAATTTTCGTATTTAGGAGTTTGTTTTCATAATAACAAGTGTGGGAATCTACTATGGCTTTTAGCTAATTTGTGTTTATGGTTATTGGTTTCTAGTAAAAAATTGGATTCACCTTATAATAATCCTTGTGTGATTTCTTTTGGTTTTGAGTTTGATGTGGGAACATGTGTTGTTAGGAAACCTCGCTTAGAGTCATCTTAATCTTTAGTTTTCTTTGACGATGAGGCAATTGCTAAACAATGTTTTATTTTTTTAATTATTCTTGTTGTGGCAAGTTAATTGGCATCGTAGTTTTGATTCTTATGGAATATTTTTACCGATTTAAATGAGAGTCTAACATTGTGATTTTGGCAGGATCGGTAATTCCTCGTGTGTGCTTCATTGGGTTTAGTACTTCTCTGTGTTGGTACTCCCTTTTATGATTTGTTGATTTTGTAAGTCTCTAGAAGTGGTCTATTGATGTTATGTTTTGTGATATATTGATGTTATGATTTTGGAATCTATTGATGTTGTGTTTGTCTATGTATTCCCATGTCACCCTTGTTTGGAGTTGAGTCTTGTTTTCTCTTTGGACATCCTTGGTCAAGGATTCTTCCTTGTCATCTCCTAGCATGGGGGGTGGGTTTTTCTAAAACCCACGTGGTCAGGTGGAACGCTACACACCATGTTGCTTCCCCACCGTGTGTATAGTGCAGTGTCTTCCGATGGAGCATGAGCCAAAGATTTTCTTCTAGCCAGATGTTTATTATGTATTTCAATTATACTCATGTATTGATGTATTACTCCCTCATGTGTTGGGAAGTTTATGATGTAAACTCAAGTATCTGATCTATGTATTGTACTAGAAACATATGTAATGTATAAATGTATCTTTGTAATCATGAGATAAAAGATAGTGGTTATCATCTTATAAGTATGTTGTATATATATGTGTATGGTTATTAAGTATAGTTGATCTTGTTCATAATGGTCTATCTCTTGTGAATGCTTCAATGTTATAGTTATGATGGGTGAATGAACTAAACTAATGCATTTTGAAATTTTGTTTATTGTTTTGTTATGGGTTGGAATACGTAATGTTACCTCGTGTACCCCAAAGGACTTAGGTGATTAACTTGTATTCATTTAATTGAATCTCATGCAATGGAACTTAATACGCATATATTATATATTATATATTAAAAACGAAAAATGTGCCATAGTTGTTTTCCTTTGGGGTCGCCGGCAGGGCATTACAACTTGGCATTAGAGCCAGTTTGTAGTACTGGGATCTTTGGTTAATGTTTCTGACATGCTTTGTTGTGGTGAGTCGTGGTGTGAGAACGGATATAGTTCTACCCCCTTGTGTCATCTAGGTGTAGATGAGATTTTTGAGTCTTAGCTAGTTGTGGGTGACGATCATGTTGTTTAGCATTCTCTTGTGTGTCCCTTAGCTTCGAGTCTATGTGAGGTCAAGGTGACCTTGGGGTTAGTTGTAATTTCTTACCTTTGCGCATCTTCTCTTTGAGTGTATGGCTGTTGACTTGATACTATGTGTACGCCTTTCCCTCATTCTACCTCTCTTGATGTATGTGGGTGTTGATTGTATTCTATGTGACTTTAAGGCTATGTGCTGAAAATTCATAATGACTAGTGAAGGTTAGAAGTAGAAATGAATAAAAGAATGACTTTAGTGTTATCCTAGATCAAAATTGCATGTATTCGTATTGAATTATTATATAAGTAGTAGAGTGTAATCATACTGCCAAATAGTGATTTGTTAAAGGAATTGGTGTGAGTGACTTAAGCAAGTAACATGTTTGAATTATTGGTTAGGGTGAACCTCAAAAACTAATTTAACAAACTCTATTTAGTGTGTTCCTTTCAAATAAATCACTCCTTTTTTCTCCTTGTGTTCTTGGATGCATAAGTGTAAAGGGAATGCTCTCAGAGTGCATTGGTGATTGAACACTTATATATGATAGCTAATTTTAAGTTTTATGAAATGAATGCTGCACATGATAAGTTTAGGAATAAATTAGAGTTTTTAGTGAAAGCTTCCTTGTGAGTGTATTATTATGAATGATGGAAGTAAATATGAATTCTATAATTGAAAGACATTGATGTTTATCTCTTGTAAAGTGTAGGATGTAGTAAATGGTGTTAAAAATATTTTTTGAGAGCCAAGAGGATTATTATGCTTTGGGATTAGTGTGTTCATTAAGTGATGAAAATAGGTTATGTTCATTTAGGAGAAAGTTTGTGAGAATTTTTTAGGCTTATGGTATTGATCTTAGCTTTAATGGAGTTGATAAAAGTGAACCTTGAATTAGATGAAGGGGATAATGTTGTTATTTAAGGATTTATAAAAGTGTTTAAAGAGCTTGCAATTTTGGACAAAAAAGTATGGAGGATGTTGGGAGTACTTGTATTTGATATGTGGTATCAATAATATACATGTGCATATGAGAATAGGGAATTTTTTTTTTCTATGATAGTAGGTATAAATGTACTCCTTGTATTGTGGAAACCAGTATCTATGCAATGGGTGAAGCGACAATAGTTGTTTACAATTCAAGTGAGGAAGGAAAAATCACAAAAAATCACCCCAAAGAAAAAAAAGTGATTTTGGGGGTTCGTATGTACCTACTGGTTCGACTGAATGCATTAGGGGTTCTCTCAAACCAGTGTTCAAGTGAACCCCTTTAAATTTTGGCCGCCAAAATTAAAACAAATAGCAAAGGGGGTTCAAGTGAACCCCTTGAAGAGGTTCAATCGAACCATGGTTCGACCAAACCTTGGTTTGAGCGAACTCTAGGGGTTCAACACCTAGGGGTTCATTCCAACCTCCCTTGCCCCTCATACCCCTCCTGAGACACAAAAAATCTATTTTTACCCTTCGGATCTCAGGTTGAGGATGAAAATGGAGAAGTCTTTAGAAACCCTTCTGGAATTAGATAGTCCTCAGAATGAGCTATCCAACAATATAATTTTTATATGTTTTGATTTTATTATGTATTTGTTTTTTTAGTTTTATTAAACATAGGTTCTTCATCGAAAATGAAGGTCTTTGTTCTGCACATGTGGAAAAATAGTAGATTATCAAAAAAAAAAAAAATATGAGTGCACCAGATACTTGAAGTCCTTGATCCAACAAAAAATAATTTCGAAGAATTAGAATTTTATCCTTCTTGGAAAAAAAGTTATGCTATACGGTGCATCACTTTTTAAAAATGTTGTTTATTGAAAAAAAAACTAGTTTTCATGTGAGATGGAAAAAGGAAGTGCTTTGATTCCAAAATTTTGAAAAAAATATTTTTAGAATTCACAGACAAAACGCGGATGAGACTCTAGTTTTCATCATCTTCAAATTCCCACAGTTTAGCCACTTATAGCCCGGTGAAGATTTAGTTAAAAAATAATAATTTTAGTGTCCAGTTTGGCCAAAAATTGTAAACCACTATTGTGGGATCACCCCTCGCTTGCTTTGTGTGCCATGAAATGGTGATAATATGTACCCATCCATGGGGAAACTATTGTTTCCCTTAGTGTGGGAAGAACCATACCATTCATGTGTTGCATGTGTATTACCGATTGGGGGCCAACCCACTTGTGGTTGATAATTTTGTCACAAGAGTAGCCAAAAGATAGTATTTTCTTTTATAATTTTCTTTTGGTTCTCTAAGTCTCCCAATATGTGGAGGGATAGTAGATGCCATGTCACTCCAAGGGGTGAGGTATACGGTGTATGAATAATGGCAGTGCAAATGACCTTAGCTCGACCGATCCCCATGGAGCATACCAACTACTTTCCCTCATGATGGGTCAAGCTACTTGATCCATATGTGTTAGCCTAAACCCCAAAGTTTTGAGTACAACAACATTGGCTTATTAGTGCATGCCTAGCCATCCTAGGACGCGAGTTGGCATTAGTGAGTCAACCTCATATATGAGAGGTGAAACTCGTGTAGCCCCATATTGATATACTCTTAGATACATTATATATATCGACCGCATGTGTTCCAACATGGTGCAATGGATGCGATGCCACACCCCACTAATGTTCCAACATAGTGCTAGTGATGATGCCATGTTGTTGATGGTAGTGAGTTAGGCTCGAGGACACAATGCCACATGCATAGACTTGTGAAGGTGCACTATGAGAATGTTTTATGATAGCCTACTTGTGTGATGAGCATAATGGGGCCTCACACACTTGTAGAGGGATACTCATGTTTTCTTTCGACAGTGTTTGGGTTGGTTAGCATATGGGCATGTCCTAGCAATGTATACCTTTGGCTATGGTTAGTACTTTTGTGTTCCTTCTCCATGAGGTATTGCTATGTGGGGTGTGTCTAGCATGTGCCTACTTCCATGAAGCCACAAACACAATGTCATGCAGCATATGACGAGTGTGTTCCTTCTCTAGTTGGTGTATGACCATGCCACACTGAGATGTGATGTGGGATGGAGGCTGAGGTGCACATCCCATCCAAGAAGCCAAGGAGTGCATGGGCCACTTGGTTAGTCCATGTCACATGACGACGTGATGCAAGGTGTAGTCGAGGAGTACACTCTGAGCCATGTGGATGGAATGCTCATTCTGCACCACATGAGGGCTACTATTATAGCTTGGTGAGCGTGTTCTCTCCTTCCTCATTTGGTGGCTAGTATCTAGTCACGTAGTGTTGTATAGTGCAATTTCCAAGATTGTGAACTTTCTTTATAATTATTGATAACTTCTAGTGATTTTGAAGGCTGACACCTTGTTTATATTTGATTTTGATGGTTTAGCCACACCTTGTGATCTCATTTGTTTGTAGCCCTCATGGTTACATTTGATTTAGTGGTGAAATTGCAAGCATTTCTTGCTTTATTACTGAAATTGAATCTTTATTTGATATTTATTGATGACTTTGGTGGCTAAAATAGTTTATCCTTATTATTTTCAATGTCAATCATGTGTCGTATTGTGATTCCTCTCCAAGGACGTATGAGATGGACTTGGTGAGTGTACACGAGGAAGCAAAAAAAAGGAACCTTGAGGATGGGGGTATGTGAGGTTGTTACACAACTAGGAAACACTACCCACCTATGTGTGATGACCACCTCTTGGAGGCTAACCACCTTATACAATAAGAGATGGGTCATTGTGGTCTTGTTTGGATTGTCTTACCATGTCTGTGTGGCCTAACACCATAAAACCACTGGTTGTGAGGTATGTATTATGTGAGATGGATATTGGCTCTTGGCTCATGGATTGTGTATAATGGATTAGTATGCTACTTTCTTGTTTCCAGATGGACCCTTATGTAGCCTTGTATTGTGCATTTCCCAGTGATGTGACTGTGTATGTATGTGTTAGAAGAATATTCCTTATATTTTGTTGCATATTGATGTAAAAGAGGGATAACCATGCTATCTTAAATGTGATTGTATTATGATTCAGTGGTATTAATTAGATTTGATATTATTGAAAATCATAAATTATGACTTGAAATATGTTACTGAAACATGTTATGGTGTGTATTTTTGAATTTCAAGTAATCATTTGGTGTGTTTCCCATGTATGATATTTTGAAGATGTTTGCTCTGTGAATGGAAAATTGAGTTAATTAGAGTACTCTCTATATTATTAATGTTAAAACCAAGTATTTTACTATAAGAGATGTAAGGATTTATAAATAAAAGTTGTTAGGAAGATATTATTTTCAAATGTGCAGTCAAATAGTGATTCTAATTCTAATGATTCAGAAAGAGGTTGTACATCAATTATAGATTAGAGAAATTTTGGGACTAATGCGTTTTTGTTTCCATTTTGACCCTATAACTTCAAGGAGTAAGTCAAGTCTTAGGGGGGGAGGATGTAGTGCCCCTCCATTCTCACTTAGGATGTGTAGGTAGACTAGCTAAGGAATTTGAAGAGGAAGATGGAACAAGGACTTTTGATTGTACTCTTGTGGGTATGATGTACATTGTTTTATTATTATGATGATGCAGAGATTTAATTGAATAGTTAGGTGATGCAGTATAGTGTTGTGATGTAGTAGATTAGTAATTATTTTATGATGACATGATGTGATCTATATATCTAAGGGATGTTATTTTATATTTGGTGTTGTAGCTATTAATGTGGTTTTGGTGAAGGGATGATGTAGCATCACTCATTCACGAGCACCTTGCTACACCGTGATTCTTTCTCACGATGTGCTTGTATTTGAATAAATATATTGTGTACAACATTGTTTGTATGCAGGATTGTAGGAACTAAGCCTCGATTCCAACTACTTTGTCAGGACAAGGAGAGCATGATAAAATCCAAATGGGCATGATGTTGAAAAAAAGATGATAAGGATGTCTCCCATTCCCAAGTTTGTCAACCCATCATGTGTCTAGTGGTATTGTGTGTCCTTGACTTTGGTTATTTAGGTATTAAGTGATAGTTTTCTATTGTGGGTTTGTATTTGTGTTATTTAGTTAATGTTTATGTTGTTATGCATTTGGGTGGATTAATAGTATTATTTAATTTAAATAGTTAAACAATTAAAATAAGTGTTATTAGTTAATTATTGGAATTTAACTTTATTAAAATTTAAAAGTGTTAAATTAAAAGTTATGTAATTAATTAAAGATAAATAAATAAATTGTGTAAGTAATATCATTTATAATTTTTCATTTGGATAATTTAATGAAAATAGTAAGTTGAGAATAATTAATAGAATAAAATATTTAAATAATTTAAAATGTGAGAACTGTGAGTGGAAATTAACAAAATGGAAATTAAAATTAAAGATTTTAATTTGAATAGAAAAATCAAGAGAAGAATAAAAAGAACCAATGAATGTTCAGATTTTGTTTTGAAAACTGGTGAGCAAATAGAAAATTGCTATTTTATTCTGATTTTTGGGTTTTTGAAAATAGAAGAGAGTATTTTATTTTAAATGAAAAGGAATAAGTTTTCATTCAGGGAGGATTTTTACAGAAGCTTAAAAAAAAAAGACTTTTTCTTGTAAAACTTGGGGTCTCTTTTAATTTCTCTGTAAAAATTCCATTTCATACAGGAAACTAGATTGTAGGAAAATTTTGAAGAAGTTGTGTGGAAAGAAGAGTAGATTCAAGAAGAGCCATGTGGAAAAATCAAGAGAGCTTCATCAATTCATCTAAGCGTGAGGGACTTGAGATTCTCTTTATTTTGACGAGGGCACATCCCAGACATAGAAAAATAACCCACAAATAAGAGAATAATTTTATTATTAAGAAATGGAGCTTACATGCAGAGGATCTCAACTCTTTCCTACAACACATGCAAGTTACTAAAAGCTAATGAATCACCCTTCAGAATATGCGAAAGCTTGTCCCCTAAAAGCTACCCAAAAATTAGAACTACCATAAATAGAGCTCCTCTTTAGTTTGGAGCCAAAAAAACATTCAATTTTTGAGTTTAGGTGGTTTGGCACTGAAAAATTATAACTTGAAGTTCAAATTTCAAAAGAGCATTTGGAGTTGTATCTTCTAGAAAGTGCACCAACTTCCCAAGGCCATAACTTTTGATCCGGGACTCCGATTCGTGAACCGTTTGAGCTGTTGGAAAAGTCTTGAAGTCAATAATGTGATCAAAATTCACTACGCCAGTTTTCGCAAGTTTCAGGGCCATTCTGGGAACTCTAAGTACCTCAAATCTAACTCGGAAGATTTTCATGTGCAAATCTGGGAAACTAAAACTGCAATATCTTTCAACCCAGAAATAGAAAATGAAAACCATAAATTATGAATTTCATTATGATGAAAAGGGTATCCAGAAATGTAAAAACTTTTAAAAACTGAGAAACTTGAAATTTAACTATTTTTGGGTGATGCAAGATTGCCCTTACACCACTGGATGCTCCTGCATCAATGACAAATCTATATACATTGGCTCCTTTGAGTTCATGGGAACTACCTACTCATGTAGTTCCCTATCATAGGTTATCCCTCTATGTGCTTGATCCATCCTTCTATTTGTAGTCAAGTCATCTTAAAATTCTTGTGGAATTCCCTAAAACTCTAGATATATCCTTGACACATTTCCCTCGATGTGTTATATTTGTGAATGTACCCTAATTCTCTCCTAATCTAGTCTTTTCCACATGTCCTATATCTACAAACCATCCACCAAAAACTATCATTTCTCACCTCCACTACTATCTATCTATCCCTTTGGTCTCCACCGAACTATAACTTAAACACATTTCTCTCTCATTGCATCAATTCTAGATCCCTTTGTAGAACATATAGATCTACTTCATTGTATACATAAGCTCTATACCACTTTAAATAAGCCCTATCCATTTCCATTCGTAATCCTAATATAGTGGAACCTCACACTACTGTCTTTACCAATACGCTCTGAAAGCCCAACCCACCTACTCTAGATATACTAACTCTTAGTGACCACACCAACTAATCCTATAATTTGGAGACTCACCTAGATATCTAGCATATGTACCATGGGTACCTACATAGACTAACTGAAACCTTGCATCTTCTATTTTTATATACTATTGTAATGATGGAAAATGTACCCCTCTACATTTTCACATTTGTTTGGGCCCTCCTTGTTAAATTGAGCTTTTAATGTGGCCTTAATTTAGTGATGTAATGTGTTTAACACATTCACATTAGGTCTTGGGCCCTTGTAAACTAAGTGGACCTAATTGTGCCTTATTTAGGTTGTTGTAAAGTGTTGTATTACTCTTTCACACTAATATAGGGTTTTCATTATTATTTTTGTTTATTTATGCCTTAATTGGCCTTATTTTACATCCACAAGCCTTAATTAATGCATCTTTCCTAGATTAAGCCTGACATAAACCAGCATCCAATCATAATTCAGGTGTTTTTGGATTATATGGCCCAAATTTAGTGATTTGGGACTCATACACCACCTTGGGTCTATGGGTCCCACCTAAGTTTTGGGGCCCTGATCTAGATTTCACATGAATCTAAGCATTTCTTGAAAAATGTGTCCCATAGCCTAGCCTAATGGGACTCATATGCCACATCTGGCATATGAGTCTCGTTTGGCTTAAAATTAAATGAAATTAAAATTCTTGGGAGGATTTTATTCTCCTATATTTGATGTTCACTTTTAGTGTTGTGATTTCAAGAAATTTGGCATAAAAAAGTATAAATACAAGGTTATTTCACTCATTTTTCACATAGCAAGTTCACAAGTAACCTAAAAAGCTAAGACTTTCATTAGAGCATTCATAATAGAAAATGTGTGATCAAGATCATTTACAAGAGTTTACAAGATCATTCAAGAGCCTTGAAGAGTTGATTATCAAGTGTTTTTGAGCATTCTTCAAATATCAAGCATCATGCCAAAGTCATCATGCATCATATTTGTTTTTGAGCTAACATTTGTGATGTAGGTTTTCATGATTCAAGAAAGCATTCAATTCAAAATCTACAACATTCAAGAAAGAGTCAATATCCACATTCAAGTTATCCATTTCATACATATTTGCAACAATTTATTCCTAGGGTTTGGTGAGTTGCAACATGCCATTTTGCTCATTCATCATTCCTCCTTTCCATTTCATTTCCTTACAAGGTTTGATTATCAAAATAGGGTTTGACAAAGGAAAAACCCTTTCCACTAACAAAACATTTTCCCCTCCCTTTAGTGTGTGATTTGCAGGTCTAGGTTTAAGATCATGTAAGGAACAAGATTGGAGAAAAGTTGTCAAGTCCGCAAAGTTGTGAAAGTTGTCACCTTGTTTGGAAGATCATTAAAAGAAACCTAAAGAGCAGAATTCAACAATTCAAATCCAAAAACTAGGTTGGGAAGATAGAGCAAAGGTTGAAGAGTATATTTAGACTTTGACTTTCAAAAAGGGCCAAGCGGGACTGATACATTACTTTTGGCATATGAGTCCAAGTATAGGGATTTTTTCAACTTTCAAGTGTTTTAAGCTTGTCTCTACCAAAGTTTTATTATTGCCTAGAAACCCTAATCTGGGATTGAATCACCCAGCCTGGTGTATGAGTCCCAGTTTGCATTAAGTTCAACATTTTCACCATTTTAGGTCTTCAATCAAGCTGCTACAGATTTCCAGGTGCTCCTTTGTGCTTCTCTAGTTTCCTATTCTAATTTGTATTTTTTTGGGTCATTTAATTAAGGTTTGCATATCATTAGGTCTTGCATGTTACTTGTCTTTCCAAGCCCTAGCTTGGTGATGAACCCCATTTTAGTCTCTAATCATACCGTAGGACAACCTTTAGCAGATCTCTCTCATTCCATCCCTAGATCAAGATATCTAGGGTTTCCTTGAATATAATAATAGTGAAATAGGAACCTCTCATTGCGCTTCATCTCCTAAAAGGTCAAGCACCCTATTTCCATCATTACATTTTGGTGAACCTGGATTTAGAACATCTTAATTCTGATTTGGAGTGCATGATCATCCTTGATCTAGCTTGCATTAACTTTATTGTAGGGTTTTGCATTAGTTAATTAACATTCTAGGGTTTCAAAATATTACATTAGTGAAAGTGTATATAGGTTGCATTTTTGCATCTTGCATCATGGAATTTCATCTGAAATCCATATTTTCACTTAGTTTAGACATCATTCAAACCAGAAAGCATAACTTTCACTTAGAATTTGGGTGATTTAGTCCTAGTACAAGATATTTTTCCTGATTTTTGGGTATTTTTTGGTGACTTTTATTAACATTTAAACCTTTGAAAAACCTTTATTGAGACTCATATGCCACTCTGGGTGATTTATTCCTTTTTGATATTTTAAAATACAACTTCTAGCATTAAATTCTTTATTTCTATGTTTTAGTTTGGTATTGTTAGTTTCCAGTTTCAGTTTCTAAAGTTTATGCTTCATTCATTTCATTGCATTTAGCTTAACTTCGTTACAAAATAGTATTTCTTTCATGTTCATTGCATCTTTCATTTCCTTGTGTCTCCCTTGTATGATATTTTCTACTTGGTGTCCTATTGCTAATACTATAGTGAGGAAAGGTTTGAGACTCATGTCATCTCGTGATAACACAATCATCATGGATCTTGGGTTGTCTATCTCTTTCACTAGTAGTGTTGACACTAGTTCACTAGGTATGGACCAACCCTTAACAACTCTATTCCTTCATGTAGTGTGACAAATGTTGAAACAATGGTTGCTAGTATTCTGCAAGTAAACATAACCATAATCCATGAAGATTTAGTAGGTCTACATAATCAAGTAAGTACTAAAAACATTCCAACCACTGCTATGCCTAGGGTATGTGCAGAATCATGATGGGCCAAAAAGTGGTGATATGATGGGTGTGTGTAGGGTATGTGGCTGACGACTTTTTTTTACCCGAAATTGACGAAACGAAAAGGGTTTTTAAAGGAGATTCCTAGCTTTCCGCCAATATAAATTATAATTTACTTTGAATTTAATAAATTATTATTATTTATTTTCTATTTGAATTACGACTAAAGTCTTAATTATAGGTTGATTGAAAAACATTTATAGCTTTCAAACGGTATCACATTTTTTTAATATGAAACACGTGTCACATTCTATGCTTTGCATACTATAGGATTAAAACAAATTGAATTTCATGAAGTTTTGACCAAATTAAGATGGTTAGACATACAAGTTTTTTATATTTTCTAAAAGTTGTAATAAAAAAATCATAATTAATTATTTACTTGGAAAAAAATTACAAAAAAATATGCATCACATTGGGACATGAGTCCTTTAGTTATATCTAAAATATTATAAGAAAATATTTTCATTTTATTGTGGTTATGGTGGTCAGACATACACCTACTTCTTACTTTTTCCTTGTAATTTAAGTACTATTGCATTGAAATTTCAAATTTTCACCAAATAGATTTTTATTTTTTTAAATGAACCTAGTAGTTTAGAAACTACATTCAATTTGCCACAAATTCTATTCTTACATATTTTTGAAATAATATAGATAACTTATTCAAATTTTTACATCAAGTTGTCTAACTTTGATTTTTCTAAATTTTTTGCCACTTAAGGGCTTTTTTTTTGTGATGATCTTGTACATACCCCCTAGTGTATATAACATACACCACATGATTGAAACTGAAGAAGGAGTTGAAATTGTGCATAACCTAGCTTATATTTTTGGTAAACTTACTAGTGGTACTCAACCTTCAAACAATGTCCAAAACCAAGGAGGAACCCAATTCCTCCTCTCACAAGAATTGCCTCTATACCTATACCAATCCTTAATTCACAACAACAATTCAACCTACTAGTAATTTCATTCCTACCTTGGGTATTTCCATTAGTATTCCCAGTACCTTTGTGGCCTCACACATCATATCACCTACCACTTTACCTCCCATAAGAATTCCACTACATTATCCTTCGAACACATATACACCTCCACCATATTCACCTCCATCTCAAAATGCAAACAATGATCCTCCCATAAATCAACTTTTGCAAACTATTTCATCCCTTCAAAAATAGGTTTCCACCATAAACCAAAATCAAAATGGCCAACCTACATATTATTTCAAAAGTAATCCCTTATCCTTAGAGATATTGAGAACGTCGATGCCACAAGGTATAGAACTGCCTAGATTTGAGAAATATGGGGGGGAAAGGAGATCCTTCTAACTATTTTTCTACTTATGTTACCTTATATAGTGACTTTATTCTTGAGGATAACCCCTTGGCTAAAATTCTCCCTAGATCCTTGAAGGATATTGCATTAGAATGGTTTTCATCATTACCGAAAAACTCAATTCATTCATTCAATGAACATGTTGAGGAATTTATAAACCATTTCCAAGTGAACATGACTCCTAAAATGACCTTAGCCGATTTGGCAAGATGTAAGAAAAAAGAAGATGAAAAATTTATTGATTTAATTTCACACTAACAATCACTTTATTTTGAAATTGACATAAAGATTCCCAACCCTCACCTTCAATAGATGTTCATTGAGAACTTGAAAAATAAGATACAAGATAAGCTTATCATGATGAAATCTCCACCCTTCATACACTTATACACTACCCTCCATGATTATCACAACTCAGTTAGTAGTTGTGACACAAAACACTCCTCTAGCTGACCTGAGAGGTCTGAGTCTACAAACCAAAACAATTACCAACCTTTTAGGAAATGGAATAAAGGCTTCCTTCAACTTAGTTCCCCTCAACAATAAACTCAACATGTCAATACCAAAGTGGATGCTATAAGGAAGACAACTCCTTTCACATTTGGGGATTTGGCTAGGTAATTGACTCCCTTACCCAATACCCTCCATAACCCAATGTCACTACTTATAGAATACAAAATGATCACTTTTCCTCTTGTTAAAACTCTTAATCCTAATAAGCTTTTACCTTTGAACTTTAGATTGAATAATTATTGGCATCATCATTGACAAAATAGACACAAAACGAAACATTCTAAGTGTCTTAAACATCTTGTGCAAGACCTCATTGATTCCAGTCGATTTCAGTTGGAGGTGTTAATTATCAAGGAAATAAGTCTGTTTCCCCTCCCAACAAAAACTTGCAAATCTTTACAAACCCTATGTCAAACCATAACATTTCATTTGTCAAAGCTAGTGAAACTACAAAGAATAATGTGATGAATGTTGACACAGATGATGAAAACTTGGATACAATTCAACAAATTCCTATGGATACTATTGAAAAGGTTTGATCACATTGATCTAAACTCAACCTTGCAACAAAAAAACTAAAAAGACTCTTGACATTGCTTTCTCATCTAAAGATATAATTAGAAATGCACATGATGGTCCTCTTTACATAGCTGATTGAATCAATGATAAACCCACTTAGAATGGGATATTAATTGACCATGTCTGTGGAGAGAACGTGATCACTAAATAATTCTTACTTATTCATGAGCTCTATCAAGAAACATATGATAAATAGAAAGCATGTAAAAAGACACATAATGGATTCGCAATCCCTACAATGGGATCGATCATCCTTCCTTTACAAATAGGATTGAAAAAATTAGATTTTTCATTCTCCATCATCTTGAGGTCAGACTAATTCCATGTGAAGCTTGGTTACCCATGGATATGCTCCATGAAAGCCATCCCATCAATCATGCATAAATTCTTAAAGTTTCCCTTTGACAATGCGATTTTCATGGTACACCATAGTGGCATTAACCCTTTGTCTTCCCGAGGGAACTTTTCATTAGATATCCTTTGGCCCAAGCCTATGGAGCCTATTAAACCTTGAGAATACTTATTTTTTAAATCATATCAAAATTTTAAGGCAAAATGCATAGAAAAACTATCCCTTACAAACATTCCTCAACCTATGACTGAGCCTCCTATCATTGTTGAAACTATGATTGAACCTAAAGACATTCCAAACAACCAAGACCAACACAAGATAGATCCTTGTCCTATCTCCAATAAAATACCAAGAGAAAATGAAAATAATCCCATAACACCCCTGAAAATAAAGAAAGTTTATAAAGCTAAAGATAAAGTGGTTGAACAACCTTCCATGGTTCCTTTTGTTCCTCCCCTTAGGGAAGAAAAGAAACATATGGTTGATAAACCCACTCCTATAAAAACATGACTTGAAAGTTGTAGAAAAAGAAATATAAATGCTAGAGAGTATACGTGAAGATGTTGTGCTCTTGCCTAGAGGTTAAACAAAGAAACAAACAAAGAAAATCAAAATCCAAACATGATTGAAGCAATACACAATGAGCCTCCCTCACTGCAACAAAAACATCCTATATTGTAACTGCAACAAGAGCTAAACCCTTCTCCAAACATTATCATTTGAGATCCCATTATGATTAAGCTGGATCATAATGATAAGGTTGCTAAAATAGATGAAGAAGTGCATAATGAATTGAGCACATTGTTTTCCTCTTCTATGAGCTTAAACGACAATTCCCCTAAGAAGAGTGTTGAACTTGGTAGCGACCCTAGTTCAAAAATTGCTATTGTCCCTTTGGCTAGTTATCCACCTTATGTATATGATGAACATGATTGGGATGTCGATGACCTGCTAATAGGTTGACTCGCATGTTCCTTAATAATATTTTGCATTATTTTCTTTTTCATGTGTGTACTGTGATCCCCCGTACTATTTTGTTTGATATATCTCTATCTTTGTGACCTTCCTCTATTTGTAGCTACATTCATCTCTAGATATCATAAATATATTTTTCCTTTCCATTTAACTTTTTCATTTTTCTTGAGTTTTCCTTTTGGGGATGATGTAATGCATCGAGACATTCATGTCTCTTCCATGTTGACCCAAAAGCTTTTCCGTTTATCTTTTCATTTGTCTTGAGTTTTCCTTTTGGGGATGATGCAAGGCATCGAGAAATTCACGTCTCTTCCATGTTGACCCAAAATATTTTCCTTTATATTTTCTTTGGCTTGTGTCTTCCATTTGGTGATGATGCAAGGAATCAAGACATTCATGTCTCTTCCATGTTGAGCCAAAATCTTTTCCTTTATCTTTTCTTTGTCTTGTGTTTTCCTTTTGGGGATGACACAAGGAATCTAGACATTTGGGTCTCTTCCCTATTGACCTAAAAGGTTTTTTATTTTATTTCATTCTCTTTTTGTCATTCTTCCTGTTCCATGAGTATTTGAGGAATGATGATAGTTCCAAGCTCTCTTAAAAAAATTGTATCAATAACATACTGACCTCAAATCCATGGATCCCTTATGTGATTTTGGGATTTAATTTTGGGGGAAACCCATCCCCTTTTCATGATGAAACTTTATTTTGAAACACATGACTTGGCATAGGGCTTTCCAAATAAGTTCTCATGTCCTCTTTATTGTTAGCATTTATCATTTGCTACTTTAAAGTAATTGCTCACATCATGGTGTTTAGAAATTTCTTTAAAGTGGGGGCGTACATTAGCATTATTAATTTGCATTTCATGGTTCATTGTGTAGTCTTCTTACATCATGCAATGCATCTTTCACATTGAGGTTAACATTGGGTGTTATTTCCCTTAAGAGTGTGATCTCTCTTAGCATATTATATTCCTCTTGGTGGCTTAATGCAACACACTGCATCCCCTAAGTTGTGAATATTATATTCTTTGATTAGTCCTCTCTTGGAGACATTAGGCACAATTTTCCCTAAGTTAAGACCCTACATGAACTAAGCAAAATTATTTTGACATACCTTATACTATTTTTCATTTACAATTTCAATTATATGGCCACCTAGCATAATACACTTTGCTTTCCTATGGAGCCATATTTTTTGTTGATGAGTTTCAAGCATACAAAGCTTTGATCTCCTCATGAAGCTTGAAGCTCATTGTTATTTGGAACCTTATCAAAGTTATTATGAGGTATAGCTTTTGTTTGGTTGAATGGGAATTCAAGCTGAGGCATGGCTTTCCCATAGCCACTCACCTGTCTGTGTGAGCTCATACCGGCCACATGTGTATGTGTCTCACCTTTTTGGATACTCACCTAACAAAAATCCTAGATTTTCATTGCCTCAGAGTGAGTGTTCATTTTTGGACAAACAACCTAGATCAGATCCACAACGGATGGGATAAACAGTCGAAGCTTGATCCACCCTTTTTGCTTAGTTTCTTTTTTTTTTCTCTTTATCTTTGGCAATATATGTTTGTGTCGTGTTATTTCTCTTTATATCATTTTCATGTGTGTTATTTTGTGTCTATGTTGGTTTGCTATAGGATCTTGATCCTAGGGTCTTGATCATCTCTCTTGATCATTGTTGTCCTATCTCACTAGAATTGGTATATTTGGACCCCTCTTGATGCGAGCTTGTCTACTTTATTATGAGTTTGAAAAAAGTTACTCATCTCACTAAAATGGGGGCTAGATGTAATTATGTAAATTGTATCCCTCTACATTTTCACATTTTTTTGGGCCCTCCTTGTTAAATTGAGCTTGATGTGGCCTTGATTTAGTGATATAATGTGTTTAGCACATTTACATTAGGTCATAGGCCCTTGTAAACTAAGTGGAACTAATTGTGCCTTATTTAGGGTGTTGTAAAGTGTTGTATTACACTTTCACACTAATCTAGGGGTTTCATTATTAATTGGGATTCTTTATGCCTTAATTGGCCCTACTTTACATCTACAAGCCTTAATTAATGCATCTTCCCGAGATTAATCATGACATAATGGATTGTATGGCCCAAAATTAGTGATCTAGGAATCATATGCCACCTTGGGCATATGGGTCCCACCTAAGTTTCAGGCCTTCGATCTATATTTCACATTAATCTAAGTGTAGACATCGAAAATATACTGATTGACATCATGCACCTGATTCTGACTTACTAACATCATTTCTTCCTAAATCATTCCTCGATCTAACCATTTAATCAAATTCCCCTTATCTAATTAAATTCATCAATATTCATCTCTTAATTAAATAAATCATTTTGTCTAATTAAGTCACTTTCTCTTGTTAATCAAATCAATCCATCTGATCTAATTATCCCTATTTAATTAAATAATCAATTTATTTAATTAAATCTCTAAAAGTCTATCTATTAAATTTAATAAATTAAAACCTTATTTGATTTAATCTGATACCATCCCTTTTAATTAAATAAATCAAAATATTTATTTAATTAGCCTCTTATCATATTCCTCTCTTATCTGATTTAAATCCATAAATTTAAGTCAAATAAGTCACATCATCTAATCTCCTGTTAAATTAATTAACCCTTGATTAATTTAACCTCATTTCATGTCACACCCTCTAGATAATGCAAGTTGCACATGAAAATAGATTTAATTCATTTATTAAATCCCTATTTTCCTCACAAGGCATCTTTTGGAATATTCCCTCAATTTCAATTCAAAAATTCCAAGTCAACATGTACATCCAACAAGGCATTTAAAACTCTTACATGTCCTTTTCCTTGAGCCAATTGGCATTTATTGCATTTTCCCTTCCCTCTTGCATGTCATTTCAACAAATTTGAATTTCAAATATTGGCATTTATTGGCACAAACCCCAAATCTTGCACAACCATCATCCATTCATAGCTTGACAAGTGGCACCATATCATTGGATGAATGTTAGTCCCACATTGCTCAAATTTGGGCATTCATCCATCTTGGAATCCTATAAATGAAGAGCTCCTCTCCTCATTTTATCATCCACAAACATTGCAAAGTTACCATGCTTAAATACTTAGCCATTTCCATCCATCATTTGAATTCTTAGCTAGGCTTTTTGTAGATTTGGCTTGGAGTTCTCACCTTTTGTCAAAGTGGATCAACATCATCTTCAACACATCAAGATTTCATCATAGGGATTGGGAAAGGGCCAATTTTCACATCAAATTGGCACCAATTCCCCCATGGGATCAAGTGTTTGCTATTTGAATTAGGATTGAATCTAGTTTTTATCATTTTCTTTGTGTTTTTTATTATTTTCACTCCTAGTTTGATTTGTAAATGGATTTCATGGGGAATCCTTGTTTTAGCTTGTAATTCCTTGTCTAACTCATTTATTCATGTTGTTTTGTAGGTACTAGGAAAAGGCTTCACACATTTGGTGCTAGGAGGGCTTGAACTCATTAATTCTAACTTTTTCTTGAAAATTCTGCATTTTTCTTCACACATAGGAAATTCCAATGCAAGCTCGTCAGTGTTACTATTTTAGCACCGTGGGCTCGTCAGCATCATTGTTTTGGCACCGCTAGACTCATCCCTCCAAAAAAATTCAAATTCTTAACTCCGCCACTGGACTCACCGATCTACAGAAGTTTTCAAAAAAAATTTAAACTACGGCACTTTTGGAAACTACGACGCTGGGCAAAAAGTGCGATGCAATCGTGCTCTCTATCTCAACACAGAGTGCCACTAACTGGTAAGTGGCGCTGTAAGAGCACCAGTGAGAGGAAAAAAAATAGCAACACCTTCACGAGTTGTGACATTGGAATATAGTAAAAGGGAGAAATTTAATTTTTAGCACGTGCTTTAACTTATGATTGCTTCTTCCTCTGTTTTCTACTTTTTATTTCTGTGTTTTTCCAAAATCTGTCTGTTTTTCTTTTTTGTAGGTTGGAAATCGAAAGCTAAGGAAGGAGGAACATGGTGATGATACATTATCCAATTAAAGTGTTTTTAAACACTTAAGTGTTTGTTTAACGCTTCCTTAGGAATTTGTCATGTTTTCTTTTTTAGAACACTAGCTTTCATTTGGGCTTAAAAAGAACCTTTCAATTTCTTCTTGCAAAGGTTAAAATAAACAATAGGATCAACAACTTACTAGATTTTGTTTATGGGGTTAACAAATTGAATAAATGTCTTTCACTTGTAATTTGGTGCTCTAAAATGAACTCACATATTGACTTGAGGATTTAAAATGAACAAGTGTAATTGTGTTTTTCGTGAGGGCTTACTTAGACTAAAGGCATTGGAAAAGGATGTATGTGCTTCTCTCACGCTTTATAGTGATCTTGAGAATCAAAAGGCATTTTCCATGACTTTAGGTTAAGAGAAAGCAATCACCTCCACACTTCGATTTGGGCTTAAAATTGAACAAACTCTTGTACGAGTGTGAGTGGGAGCTTTGTTGTGTACATTCTCTCTCCTTGTTGCCAACAAGGATTGATCGAATTATGAATATTGTTCTTCATTCACTTCTGTTTATCCTAGAGGGCCTGCCTTGGGGAAAAAGTACTCACCCAAGGGAATGACTCAACCGGTAACACTCTAAAGCCAAGAGTATTTAGAGCCAAGATATAAATGTGGATATTGGATGAAACACCAATATCACACGGTTGACTCCAACAAGATGGATCTGAAAGGGGACTCTTGCCACGTTGGGTCAACACCTACGAACGGAAAGTCCTTACTAAAACCCATGTGCTAGAATTTTCCAAAATCCTTTTATCTATTTGTTGGTGCAAGAACGATCGTTCTGAAGCCACCCCACATTTTTACGGTCTTCTAGTAGAGATGGAAAACATGCCATGGGAGTTTCATGGGTGTTGATGCTTGGCTGCCCCGTATAAGTGAGTGCCATGGAGGGGAGCTAGTGGGGTCAAGCATCTAAACATCCGCTAGAGATAAGCGTAGCTGGACTTGTCCAAGTGGGTATCCAACAAATATTGTCTTACACATCCATAGGATTGTACTTATTCTTGGGTTACAAAATGCATTGCTTGATCAAAAATATTATGAAAACAAACATTTAACATCATCCAAATTTCAAACCCTTTTGAGGACAAATACAATTGACTCAATCCATATGTTATTGCTTTCCCTTGGGATTCACATCCTTAGAGGTTTCTAAGCATTGGATTATATCTCAATTTGTCTTCTTAAGTAAACAATAGGAAAACCCTTGCCTTAAGTTCATCAAAATTTCCACATAATATATCTTGTGGGGTTTGAAGAAATTAAGACATTGGACATCTTAGTTTGAAAACCTAATTGAAGAAAGTGTTTTTGGTAAAATAAAGACATTAAGCAAAGCTAAGCAAAATTAACTTTCATATGTGTTGAAGACTCTAAATCCCAAAAGCACAAATCATTGATTGGAAATCCAAAAATGAATGTTCAAGTGGAATCATTTCTTGGTTACAAAGGTCCTTAGGAAGCATTTACACGCTCTTCAATACCTAGGTCAAGGAAAACAAAGTGTCCTTTTTTAGGTTCATCTTAGGATCAAAATATATCAAAATATTTTTCATCCATCCATCAAAACATCAAAACAAAACCCATCTCATCATCACCTTTTGGGAAAATCTTGAAAAAAAACCATCCTTGATACTAGGCTTTATGGAAAAATAAAAACCATCATCAAAATCATTGAGACAAAATCCTTGAGAACATTATCAAAAACACCTTTGGCTAGGTATGTGTAAATGAATCCTTTTGCATATACTTAGTCAAAGTTATCAAAATCATCTTGTCTAGCTTAGCATATGAAGATGAATCCTTCCTCATATGCTTAGTGAAACAAATCATCTTGTTTGAATAGGTATGGGTAGATGCATCCTTCTCCTCACACATATTCAAATTATCATCCTTTGAACAAAGCTATCCCTTAGATCATCATCCAAACATCTTAGGGTCCTTTTATTCAAAATCAAAATCAAGGACAAAATCTCAAAATCTCAAAAATCAAAACAAATCAAAATCCAAAGTCCTAAAAGCCTAGTGTCTCATTTTAATATTTTTACCAAAAAACCACAACATCCATATCATTCATCCCCAACATCATCATCATATCATCACCTTTGATCCTCAAAAGAATCCTAAGACCTTCACTTGGGGACATAAAATAGAGATCATTCCAAAGAATTAAGAGATTCATCTCCCATATTCTCGAAGATTGATCCTTGTTTTATGGTTCAAACGAGATCTCAACACGAAGAGTATGGAAACCAACAAAGAAACACCCGCTTCAAGCGATCTTAGCCAAACCAATGCAGAAATGAATCCAGCAGAATCAAGTAATCCATTAACCCTCTCATCATTGCAAAATCCACGAGAAGAAAACCAAGGAGAGGACCTTACCTTTGGAATGTCTCGTGAAGAAATGGTAGAAATGCTTCAAAATCCAAAGAATCATAAAATCATCAATATCATGATGAGACTCAACCCTTCATTATACATGTTTGAACTAGTAAAACAAGGGGCCAAGTTGCCTTCGGATTTTGATGTAAGTACTATAGTGGAGACATCCTTTCCACCTATTTCATCCACCATCCCTATCTCATCTACACCCCCATCTCAAAACATCACGCAAAACATTCCGTAAATCACGACATCATTTGCTCCAACTCAACCAAATGTCAACAAGGGAAACACATTCCTCAATGCTCTTCAATCACACCCCCTTGTTAATAATCAAAACACAGACACAAACACCACCTTGGAACAAAACATACCCGAAAACCCATTGCACGAAAATGTTTTGCTCACATTCCATCACAATCCATCATCATTTTTTCATGCAACACCTCAAACACCTCTTCTCACAAATTCACAAGAAGATGGAGATATGTTCAGACCAGGGGGCCTATTTGATACCACGACATCTTCACAAAAACTCACACCCCTTACATTTCCACCTCTCCCACCATTGCCATTATCATCTGCATCACTCCTTGGTTTTGGGCTTCCTCCCCTACCAAGTATCAATTAGACCTATATCCCAACCATCAATCAAAGCATTGCACCAAACACTCAAAATTTGTCATTGATATCACAACAACAAATGATAAATACACAAGCAATGGCAATATTATCAAACACACCGTTAACATCACAAAGCATGGTCTCTCAAGGACCAATCACATCAATACCACCTTCACGAACACCATTCCAAATCCACCACCACCTCCACCACCACCAACATTCACCACATCAAATCAATATGATGCAACATTGTAGGCTACTTTTCAAAAAGGATACCAACAAGTTCAGAAACAAAAAGTTGTACAACAAGCTGCCCAGGCTGCCCAAGCTACTCAAGCTACCCAAACTGCCCAAGTTGCCCAAGCTGCACAAGCTTCCTTACAAGCACAACAAGCCCAAGCATTATTGCAACAACAACAACAAGCCACCCAAGTTGCACAAGCCGCACAAGCATTACAATCACAAAGGGCCACTCAAGCACAAATTTTATTGCAGCAACAAGCCGCACATGTGCAAGCACGAGCTCAAGCTCACGCACAAGCTCAATATCAAGCACAAGCACAAATTCTTGCATAAGCAGCACAATTGCAAGCATATCAACAAGCATTGAGGCAATACCAAGAGCAACAAGAAGCAGTAGAATTGGCAACCCAACAACAAGTTTTGTTGGATCAACATCAAGCCCAACAACAAGCGTTGTTGGAGCAGCAACAAGCGCAACAACAAGCACAATTCCTAGCGCAACAACAAAAAGATCAACAACAAGCATCGTTCATACAAAAGCAAGTAGAAGCCTACTTTGCTCGCCAGAACATGCAAATACCATCAAACAATGCATCGACCAACCCATCCATCCAACCCATGATCCAAACCACAACCCAAAACACTTTCATCCCACCCCTTGATCCCTAGAGTGATGTGACGACACAACTCATGTTGCTCTCACAACAAGTGCTCGACCTTCAATTGGGATAGACAACCAAAATGCCAAGTAACTTGTGTCCCTATCCATTTGATAGGAGCCTAGACATGAAACCATTCCCCAAGGGATTTGAAATCCCCAAATTTGACAAATATCGAGGGATGGGAAACCCTAAAGATCACACCAAGGAATTATAGGTTCATTGTATGGAGGTCACATATGATGATACTTATCTAATGCGGCTATTCCCTAGGAGCTTGGTAGGTCACACTATAGAATGGTTCTCTCGCTTACCTTTAGGCATTAGAACATTCAAAAAAATTAGAGATGCATTCATTAGGAATTATGCATGTAACATTGCAATGGATGTTAGTCTCAAAGAACTATCTGCTCTGAAACAAGGAAAGAATGAGTCTTTCGCCTCATTCCTTCAACGATGGTGATCCAAGGCCAATCGGAGCAAGTGGACCATGCCAGAGGAACAACAATTCTACACAATCATCGCCAAGCTTGAAAGCCGCTTAGCATTCCATCTCAAGGTTCAAGGTATCACTACATATGAACAATTGATCTCCAAGGTGCTCAGCATCAAAAGAGCCCTTGTGACCCAACCCGCCGAATCAACGTCATATCACGAGCAAAAAAATAACCACCCACCATCAAATTACAATGATAAACCTCATACGTGGGAAATGAACAAGAACATCACTAATGATGGCATTGTCAATGCCAAGGTGGTCGTTAGTGGTCCACGCCAACATACATCCACACTGCAAATCCAAACACAACACCAAAATCATCATTACACAAGATATCAACCCAACAATAATCCCAACGTCAACAATCTTAATGACCAAAGGGGACCGCCCCAACGCAAAAGTTATCCTAAATGAAAATACACCATTTTGGGGGAACCATTGGAGGACATAATGAAAAAATTGATTGATGAAAAGCTTATCAAACCTCCTACATTCAAGAACTACCAAGAACCCGACGTCAAACCCCCTTGGTACAATGAGAATCAACTTTGCGAATTTCACAAAATCAAAGGTCACACCATGAACAACTACATGAGACTCAAAAATATCATCCAAGATCTTATCGACAAGAAAATCATAAACGTGGAACAACCCACAAGAAATCAGGATCTTAAAATCTACATGAATCTGATGCCAAATTATGGCAACAAAGGGAATAAAAATGATAAAGGGAAGGGTAGTGTAAATCATGTGTACGAAACAGTCGTTGCCTCCCTAAATAAAGACTGCATGGTCATCACCATCAAGGGCGCCCATGCCGAAGATTGTGGAGTCACCACACAAGGCAGCAAAGTCACCATTGCAGGATCATCCCAACCAAATAGAGTCCCTTCATCTAGAGCCATTCCGTATAGCTACAATGTTGTAGATCAACTCAAGAGAACACCAACACACATCTCCATCATGGAGTTGTTAAAAATCTCATCTGCGCATAAGAAGATCCTTGAGGAATCATTAGTCTCATCCACTGTCCTCGTAGATCTTGATGCAGAGCAATTCCAATCTATGGTCGAAAATATCATAACACCTAATCTCCTTACATTCTTTGACCAAGATTTCCTCGCCCAACCATCTCACAACCATGCACTTCACTTGGAAGCCATTGTCAACAAGAGTAAAATAAAAAGGGTCTTGGTGGATGGAGGTGCAAGTTTGAACATTTGTTCTCTTAGCCTCATCAAGCAGTTGAAAATATCAGAAGATTCCATCGACAAAGGAAAGGGCATCACAATAAAAGCATATGATGACCAAGAAAGAGTGTCTCAGGGCACGATTAAACTCCCTATCCAAGTAGGGCCAACACTCATGGAAACTACTTGTTAGGTCTTGGACCTTGAATTACCATATAATATCCTTCTCGGATGCCCATGGATCCATGCAATGAAAGCTGTAGCATCAACTTTCCACCAATGTGTGAAATTCACACATAATGGACAAGAGGTCACCATCCACAGAGATCCTAAACTATTTTCATATTGTAAAAATCTTGAGGCCAAGTATTACAAAATCCACCAAGTGCCAAAGAATGAGGAAGGCCCATTCACACCATACATCGACCCTGCCACTCTCACATCCACTTCTGTGATAGAGACACCCACCATCCCCGCCATCCCCACCATCTTCGATATCAAGCTTATCATCCAGGAGGACGGTTGTGGAAGCTACAAACTCCCTAACAATGCTTTTGTGATAGGAGAGTTACCACAATCTCCTAGATCACGGGGATGTCCACAAGAAAATCAAGCTTCCACATCACAAACCTATCCTGAAAACTATCTCGAATTCACACGATGGGGAGACCCTGGCCATGAGGTCATTGAAGCAGATCCATCTCACATGTTGTATCAAGATGAAAGACCGGTAGCTAATTTACCAATGGATGAAAGAAGTAAGGGCCTACACATGATGCTTGCAATGGGCTATGATAGAAATCAATGACTGGGACAAAATGACAATGGGCTCATAATACCTATCATGCAAGAGACGCGACCCATAAAAAATAATGGTCTTGGGTGTACCACTCTGAGAATAACCATACATGGTCGGGGTCCTCCAGTTAGAGCCGCTAATGTTTCTCCTTAGCCAGTACTAGTACAAGTACACCACCAATAGCCACAGGTAGAGAAACACATAACTTTATAAATGAGCCCTATATTAGTAGCGATGATGAAGATACCTTGACTAATCTACCTAGGTTATTCAAAGATACCACCCTATGTATGATTAGTACCCTCTCCTTTGAATCCGATCATCAAAATCATGAGATCTGTTTAGTGTACCACCAACTGATCGACTATGACCAACGAGGACCACCGGTTCTTGATACATTAGAAAATGATGAGGCACTCTCAAAATTCGTGGGATTGTGGGACAACATTCTAGAGGGGGATCATAAGGCAGGATTTATAATGGAGTTGGACACACATGCCTATTATGGGGAAATGATTGAATCCTTCAGTCGTAAAAGTGAGAAACTAAGAATCATATCCAAGTCCTTGACTGAAAACCACACTGTGGCACTCTCTAACAAGAAAATAATAAAAAGAAAGGATGTATCCAATGGTGAAAACCTCTCTGAGGTGCTTGAGGATGAAGGATTCAATCTTCCCTTAAGAGCTATTCACCAATAGAAATCAATAGTTTTGGCCGAAAAGTGCAATCCAGTCAACATAGGAACAAAGGAGACCACGCATATCACATTCTATGTGGAATCACTATTAACAGAAGAGCAAGAACTCCTAGCAGCATTCCTAAAGGAAAGGCAAATAAACTTCACATGGAGTTACGCTGACATGCCAGGGCTAGACCCAGAGACAGTGGTTCATCATTTAGCGGTGTATCCAGAAGAAAAACCAGTCAAACAAAAGCTTCACAAAATGCATCCTCAAATTTCCTTATTGGTCAAAATGGAGCTCAAAAAGTTGTTAGATGCAGGATTCATATGACCAATTGATTATCCAAAATGGGTATCAAAATTGGTACCTATATCAAAGCTTGACGGAGCCATCAGAATCTATACGGACTTCAGAGATTTGAACAAGGCATGTGCCAAGGATGATTTCCCACTTCCCAACATTGACATGATAGTAGACATGACAACAAGACATGAGATGCTATCACTAATGGATGGATTTTCAGGATACAACTAGATTATGATAGCAAAAGAAGATCAACATAAGAAGGCTTTCACTTGTCCATGGGGGACCTACTACTGGAACATGATGCCATTCGGCCTAAAGAACATAGGAGCAACCTATCAAAGGGCCATGACATTAATATTCCATGACATGATCCACAAAACAGTCGAAGAATATGTCAACGACATCCTAGCTAAGTCAAGAAAGAGAAAAGATCATATAGCAACCCTAAGTGCTATCTTTGACAGACTAGAGGAATACAAAGTCAGACTAAATCCCAAGAAGTGTGTCTTCAGCGTACAATTAGGTAAACTGCTAGGATACATAGTCTCCATGAGGGGTATTGAGGTGGATCCGACAAAAGTAAAAGCAATCCTCAAGATGGAAGCACTAAGGACATTAAAACAACTGAGAGGCCTCCAAGCCGACTTCAATCCATCTGACGATTTATAGCACAACTGCCAGATAAGAAGAGTCCATATTCTCACCTACTCCATAAGGGGGTAGCATACAAATGGGATACAAAATGTGAAGAGGCATTTAACAAAATCAAGGAATACCTACTGACACCACCAGTTTTAATGCCACCTATCCCAAGAAAGCCATTGATCTTATATGTGTCAGCAACAACAACAACCCTTGGAGCTCTCCTAGCTCAGCATGATGATAACGGAACAGAGAGGGCCATCTACTATATCAGCAGGACAATGGCTGGTCATAAGGTAAATTACTCATTCATCGAGAAAGCTTGCCTCGTAGTAGTGTTTGCATCCCAAAAATTCAGACATTACATGTTGGCACACAAGATAAAGCTCATTGCTAAAATTGATCCCCTCAAGTATCTCCTATCAAAGGAAATGCTCACAGGTAGAATGGCAAAGTGGGTAATGATATTATCAAAGTATGACATTGAGTATGTAGAGTGGAAATCCATTAAGGGCCAAGTTATTGCAGATCAACTAGCAGAAGCACCCATTTATTCTAAGAACCCTCTTGTCTCAGAATTCCCAGATGAATCCATCTTTAACCTCAATGTAACTGACCATTGGAAACTATACTTCAATGGTTCATACACACAACATGGATCAGGAGTTGGTGTCTTCTTCATCACCCCACAAGGGGATTTCATACCAAATTCATACAAATTGGCATTTCCTTGCACCAACAACATAGCAAAATACGAGGCTTTGACTATAGGTCTCAGAATAGTAGTGCAATGGAACATCATAGCTCTCAAGGTGTATGGAGACTCTTAGTTGATCATAAATTAGGTCAATAATGAATATCAGACTAAGGATGATAAGCTCACTCCATACAAGAAATTGGTGGAGACTCTAAAGGAATCCTTCATTTACATAACATTTGAACAAATTCCTAGAACCAACAACAGAGCAGCGGACTCCATGGCAACAATGGGATCCTTGCTAAATATCCCCAACAATGTCCCAAGATACAAATTTTTGATTGAGTAGCTTCTCGTCCCCACATTTGAAGTACTGGAATTGAAATTCGTGTGTGAAATCATTGGTCCAGGTGATCCTTGGTACCATGACATCTACACATATCTTCACATAGGAGTCATACCCGCTGACCTACCATCGAGCCTAAAATGAACCTTCATCAAAAAGGTATCCAAATTTATCATCCTAGGTGATACCTTATACCGTAGAAGCATAGAAGGTACCTTGCTACACTGTCTAAATGCTGAGGAGGAATCAACCGCTCTAACCGAGGTTCATAATGGTATCTGTGGCTCACACTCGAGTGGAATGACCATCACCAAGAAACTATTGAGGATGGGGTATTATTGGACCACAATGGAAAGAGAAGTGCATGATCATGCTAAAAGGTGTTTAAAATGTCATTAGCATGGGGACCTCATCCATGCTTCAACTCAAGAGCTTCACCTGATCATCACACCATGGCCCTTTTCCCAGCGGGGAATCAATCTCATTGGAAAAATCTCACCCACCTCATCCAATGGCCATAAGTTCATCATAATTGCAATTGAGTACTTCAAGAAATTGGTGGAAGCCATACCCATGACATATATCACTCAAAAGCAGATCTCAAAATTTATCTTGAACTATCTCATTTGTCGTTACAATGTCCCACAAGCAATTATCTCAGATAATGGGACACCATTCAAGAATCAGGATGTCTGTGACTTGTGCAAGAAATTCAAAATCTAGCATCGCTTCTCCACCTCGTACTATCCCCAAGGCAATGGCCAATCCGAAGCCACGAACAAAACTATCCTCAAAATCCTCAAGAAAATAGTCAATGACGCAGGTCATGATTGGCACTTGTAGCTTAATCTTTCCCTTTGGGCTTATCAAACCAGCATTTGCACACCCACCAGTGCCACCCCCTTTTCCTTGTTCTACGAATTAGAAGCTGTACTCCCCATTGAGATCGAGCTCCCATCCCTTAGAATATCATTACAAAATCTCATCACTGATGAGGACTACCAAGTGTCAAGATTAAACGAGCTAGAGTTACTGGATGAGAGACGAATAGATGCTTTAAATCACTTGCAAGTCTATTAGATTAGACTCAAATAGAGCTACAACAAGAAAATCAGAAGCAGAACTTTCCAAGTCAGAGAACTGGTCTTAAAAGAAAATCAGAAGAATGTCTCGAACCCAAGTAGCAAAGAAAAATTTGAACCCAATTGGTTGGGACCATTTGTCATAACAACAAGTTATAAATCAAGGGCATATCAGCTATCAACACTCGAAGGGGAACCTCTTCAAGAGCCCATGAATAGCTCCCATCTCAAAAAAGTTTTATGCCTAATTCTTTCAAGGTATAGAACCAAAAAATCCAAAAAAATAAGAAAAAGTCCTGAAAAAATGGTTACTTCAGCGAAAACTTGGCAAACAGGCATCTTGGTGACTACAAAAAAATCAAAAAAGCAAAAAAATCCAAAAAAAATAGAAAAAGGATAAAAAAAATTGTCCTCTAGTGAAAACCACTTTGGTGGCACTTTGGGCAAGTACCTCGGTGAAAACCTGGCAAACAGGCACCTTGCGTAAATAATCACTTTCCATCCACCAGGATCTTTATGGCTTGATCTGCATCATCCATCCATTTTGATTCCATCATCCAGCGCATTCAGGTCTCCATCTATCACACATCCACTCGCATCTGCACTATAGCTTGGTCCTATGTTCGAATCATAATCCCTCCTAGTACTACTCGGCCCATTCTCAAGGTCAGTTTTTCCTACCTTTATCGAAATAGTCTATTACATCACGCTGGGGTCACATTCTCATCGGATCGAATTCGTGTATGATCTTAAAATCCTCAAAATCAAAAAATCCAAAAACAGGTCAAAAGTTAGTTGAAAGCCAAAAAAAAGTCATCTAGTCAAATTACGTCATCTTTGAGCTTGAACATAGGCAAGGTTGATCTTTGATCATCCCCCAAGACATTTAGGTTAGTCATATAGGAGTCTATCATAATAAACTAACATCTCATCATGTATATCGTCATCCATAAATCAGTCAAGACGTCAGTCAGACTACGTGGTCTCTGCGTGTATAATGTAGGCAAGGCTAGTCTATTGACCAGCCCTCGAGACCCATAGGATAGGTCTCTACATAGTCTCTTGGTCAAAATCTCAGAAAATACCAAAAACATTGAAAAATCAAAAATGAAAACATTTGCAAAATCTCAAAAATACCAAAAAACAGCCTCAAAACATTCCAAAAAACATCAAAAACATCCAAATATTTGAAAAAATCCATCTACCTCATCTCGCTTGCACCTGCAATAAACACCATCCATAATAAACTGATCATCATCATCAACCTTTGGTGAAACAATTGGAAACAACTCTAGCAGTTTAAAAGTAGAGCTCAAAACGTCAAGTCTTAAGTCTAAGTCAATACATAAGCAAGTTGGTTATCTCTTCGTACCAGTAACACATCATCCAAACAGTCCCATATCAATCATCTGATAACATCATGTCCTAGGATGAATCCTTCCTATAGGGGGCATTATTTATCAGAAAGAACACTTTGGATAAACGAAATGACGTGTCGCCATCCACTAACATGTCCTAGGATGAATCCTTCCTACAATGGGCATTATCTTTTTGCAATAAGTTTCGGTTATCATCTTAGAAAACATATCCTTTTTCCGTTAGTGGTATTGAAGAGCATCAGTTTGTTTGTTTACTTGGTCATTCCTAGGATGAATCCTTCCTACAATGGGCATTATCTTTTTGCAATAAGTTTCGGTTATCATCTTAGAAAACATATCCTTTTTCCGTTAGTGGTATTGAACGTCCAACAAGCATAGAAGACAAAAGAAATAGGAATGGGGCAATGATCATTATCTTTTGTCTGTTATGCTTGTTGGACGTTCTTGCAATATAACCTTGGCGAATACTTGCTTTGTTAGGTATGTATGGAAGAGGTCTAGGGCAACTTGTTGACTATTGCAGGGATAGGTTTACCTTTCCGTGTTTTGGTTCGAGGTTTCTGAAACTTCTAAAATACATCCTAGCAAGGTTTTCATACGTTAGGTGTGAACAAGAATACTCCTATCTAATTGTCGAGTCAAATTCCATTACACTAAGTACCACGCCATCCTGTTTTGCTATACCTTGATGCACCGTACCACGAGTGTTATCAAACATAAGAAAATTTGGCCCTTTGAAGATCCCAATTCCTCGGCAAGTAATCATCATCATCATCATCTATATTTGTGTCATCTTGCGTCTTGTTGAAATGACTTCTTCTTTTCTTACTAACCACACTAACAAAGTACTATGGCAGTTGATCACCATCACCATCATCATCATCGATCCTACATCCACAAATCATTAGCATATTACATAAGCATATCATATAGAAATCATACACATTGCATAAACATATCATATAGGGAACATCGTATTTTAATCATCATATAAACAGGCTATCATGAACATCCATAAAAAGGTGCAGCCATGTCATTGCATTTCACCCATTACATTACATCTCATAGCATTATATCGATCATTGCATAAACACTCATTTGCATTTCATTCATATCTACCATCTAAATCATCACATAGCATCTACAAAAACATTCCATAATCATTTTTTGCATAATCATAATCAATAGGTATATAAGCATTTAATTCATTATGCATCAGCATATAACCTTGCATTATCATACCATTGCATCACATACATCATCATTTAGGATAATAACATTAGTTATTCTAAGCATATCATACCATCATTTCATTTGCATCATATCACATTCATCCATAAATCATCTCATATATAAACATTTTCCCACATATCATTGCATATACCATAAATCAAATCCATATCACATATTGCATCAACATAAAATAAATCATCATATAGATAACATTATTGCACATCATATCATAGGTTAGCATAATATAGATTTGTTAGTCATAATCATTGCATAAACATCATTAGAAATAAAATGCATCCATAAAACATCATTGCAAAACATATAGAAATAAATCACACATAAATAAAAGAACACATTGCATCACATCAAAATCGGCTCATATATATCTCATATCATCATATCACTATCATAGTACAAAGAATAATAATCGGATCATTGCACATATCTGTTAATCAGTACAAAATTCCCAGTGGGCTATCAAAAATGAGCTCATAAGGCACAAAAAATGACATCATAATATCTCGATCAAGCCCAATCTCCGTGGATGCTGCCCTCGCCCCTGTCACTGTGACCCTCTAGTGGTCTCTGACTAGCCCACTCTGAGTACTCTAGGACCCAATCTACTCTAGGTACAATGTCATGGTAGGCCCAGCAGTAGTATTCTATCTCTCGGATAGCATCCCTATAGAATCTGACCGGCACAGTACCCTGAGACGAGGAGGCTGTCATACTCTCAATCTGCTGCCTGCGGCCTAGCTCTATGGCTTCTTGTAGCTCTGCAACCTATCTTTGCTACATAGCCTGATCCCTCTCAGTTGTCACTACCTGTACCTGTGCCTATAACTGTAAAATCAAGGCATCCCGCGTGTCTACCTGCCTTGCTAGCTATGCCCACGGCTGCGCGTGAACCTAGTCCTCACCCTCAGCTCGTGGTGGTGGGACTGGAAAATCCTGTTGTTGGTCCTTCATGGGAACATCCTCATGACCTAGCAGAACTAGGGGCACCCCTGGTGGATCTTGTTGAATCTTGATCCTCAGTCCTCTCCCTCGTGCTCATCCTCTACCTCTGCCTCTGACTCTGTATGCCTCTAGATCCTCACCTGGAATGGTCAACCGGAGGGGAGGTCTGAACTAATCTCTGTAGGCTTGTGTGGTCCATGGGTCTTCCAATCCCTAATTGTAAGCCTGAGGTCAGACCACTAAGTGTCAAAAGTTGTCAATCGCCTCCACGATAGGAATACCAGGCCCCCATGACACCTGTGTCAAGCTGTGTGCAAACACGGCTACATAGCCATCATCTGACCCATCCTGTGGCTCTCCGAACTTACACTATACATGCTCGGGCAGATATTGCTCAATCATCGTGTGCTCCCGCCCCTAGATGTATTTATCCTTGCATAAATAAAAGAGCTGATCTACATTGTTAGCCCATCCAGGCTGACTGAGGTATGATCTCTAGGTAAACACAAGCATCTCATCTAGGACCCACCTCTAGTAGGGGATCCCATGCTCTCCAATGTGTGTGAAGGACACACCACCTCTGTATCATGTCATGAGGGCATCCTCTGCCCCCATTGGAACTAGAACGACCTGTGGATGTAGCATAGAAATGTGCTCCCATGCCCAAACATGAAGCAAAGTCACTCCAGCCCCTAGCGCTCTGCCATCTACGTATGCGTACTCGTGGAGATCCCTATAAAGTGAAGCCAGAAGGATGGGCCCCCACGTGAAGTGAACTGGTTTGTCTTGGACCATCCTCTCCCAATAGTATCCCCATCCAGGACTGAAATATCGTCCTCGTCTATCTGGCAAAACCAAACCTGAAATGATCGTTGCAATCGCCCAGCAGAAGGGAGGTGCTATAACTCTATATCGCTCCAGCTCGATCTGACCCTCGCAGTAGATAATGTCCTAAGTGGCGAGGACACGAATGTAGCACTCGCGTCCCTCCTCCATGTTGTAGATCACCCGGCGGCCATGAATGGGAAATCGTAGTATGTGCCATACGTCCTCTAATGTGATGATCGCCTTACTAGTGGGAAGATGAAATGACAATGTCTCGCTATGCCACCGCTCTGCCAGCACTGACAACATCCTGAGGTGTGTGTGTACAGGCGCCGCGTACGCAATATGCCATAGTCCTGTAGCCCCCAACTGATCCTGGTCTGGTGTATGATAGCTCCAAGGTTTGCTTGTACCAAATTATTAGAAGACTTCACTCTGCCTTCCACCAAGAACCTAACAATTTCTAGGCTCTATTTTGACTTAGATCATTAACTAAGCTTTACTCTAACTCTGCTCCAAGAGTTTCAAATCCTTGTGCTTAACCTTAGAGGACTTAACACCATTTAAGCTTATAGTCAATCTCCTACACTTAGAAGGATCTAAGTGCCATCTTTATCATCTTGCTTGAACTAATTGTAGGGGAGTTGGAAACACTGATTTCATGTATTTCACACCCAATTGAAGCCATTTTGGAGGTTCTTCAATCTCCACTCCTACCAATCTTAAGATTTTTCCTTTGAAGAGGGCTAATCCTTGTAGCCCTTACCAGTCTCTTCTCTGCCTTTTTCTCTTATACTTGTCAAACAACCTAGCAAATAAATTGCATTTCCTGACACCCTTTTTGGACCTTTAAATATTTAATAGGGTTTCTGAGCTCTGTATCTTCCGTACAGTAGGTTCCTACAATCAAGGAGGAGTAGGGCTAATTGACCTAATTCTTAGGGTTTCACTGCTTTCTCCTTTAGATCTACTTCTAATGGATTTATTGAAGTTTCAATCCCTTTGGCATGTGAAGACCTTATCTAACCCTACCTGAAACCGTATGGATTCCATACAGTGGTCTCTTACCCTGCCTAAGTTCTTCCAATTTTCACACTCAAACTCCTAACCAGGCAGTCCTAGCTCACCTAGGGTTTGAGTTTAAAAACATTTGCTCTATTCCCTACACTCCCTACTACTAAATATATACAAGTAACTGGCTCCCCTGTCATTTCAATCTGATTTCAAAGAGATCTTATGGTTAGATCTTATGGGGGAGCCATGGAAAAAGCTGACTGGACTGTACAAAACAAGGAAAACCTCTACAACTCTAACCTATGAACACAAAGCACTGAACCAACTCAAAGCCTCTTGATTACAAAATGAAATATCCTCTAAACTATTCTAAGAACACAAATACAATGATAAATCAGTATATCCAATGCCTTTGATATCTCTATTTTTCAAAATACTCGGGTAAACACAGGAAATGCAAAAAATTCTTTATTCACACAAAAGCCAAAACTTGTTACAATCCATCTAACTACTTGCTATGAGCCATCACACCTATTTGGGATGCCTTTATCATGTTTCAAGGGAAATTGCTCGACTCCACATCCCTGATTTTAAGGGAATCCAATATAACTGAGTTGCATGCAACCAAACAATGTTGTCATGCACTTTTGCAACATTCTTGCATCTCTTTCCACCATCCTGCATTTTAGGATCTCTAACTCCTTGATTCTGAATCAACAACTTCCCTAACTACCTCTAGGCAACTTTTAACAACTTAAATGTGATTGGCACACATTTAATACTTATATTCTAACATAAGCTGTCCAAAGCTAAATAAAGCAAAATTTAACCACATGATTAAACTAGGATGACCTAAGTCCTAGTGACTAACTCATCACATAAACAAGACCTTGTAAGGTCCAAACTAAACACACAAACACCCTGATTTGGCTAAGATTAGGTACAAGCCAAAATTGATGACAAACAACATGGAGGTCAGCCTAGGTGCTCCTGCACCATGGTCTCTATCGCTAAAGTCCCGTAGGACGCTTGCCAAATCCCACGACCGGTGCTCCCAAGAATATAGCTCCCTAGGTCCGTCCTGCATCAAAGAAAGTCAGCATGTTAATTTTTTTTTGAAAAATCTTGACCTAACGCTCTAGGTTCGCTTCCAGCTGCCCAATTTGTGAAGGTGTCACAGTTTGAGTTTCCTTAAACTCTGACGCTAGACCCATAATTTAGCTAAATAGCACCGTCATGGCGCATTATAACCCCTAGCGTCATAATTTGCATGAAAAGGGCACCACCGCGGCACACTTTTCCAAACTAGCTCGCTGAGTCTGAGCTGAGCCCGATCCTAGCGGTGGAGTTTTTAAACTCCAAACTACACCGCTGCGGCGCTAAACATCACTGCTATAGTGCAAAAAGACTAAAAGCGGTGCACTTTAAACATTAAGCGGCGTTATAATAGCACCGCTAGAGGTGAGCTCATCTGTAAACATGTAATAAATGTGTTAAAATGAAAAAACGAAGCTTCAGTTAGGGTCACATACTAGGGCACCGATGCCAGGTGGCCGCTGGTAGGTCCAAACTCGGTCTGAAATGTGTAGAGGAAGCTATCGTTGTGCCATATCGTCAGGAGGTCAGAGCTTGAATCTCAAGGTTTGCTAGCAGAGGTGTGTGAAAATGACTTGAAAGTGACCCCTCAGGCCTCTTTTATGCCTAAAAATTAGGGTTTTTTGACCCTCTAGGGCTGTCCTACTAGGGTTTTGGACCCTCGAACCTGTTTTCATCCGTTCAAGGCTTATTTTTCATCATTTTATTGCGTTTAGACATGTTTTAGTCTCCCAGACCCCTTCCAGACCTGCCGGGCACTTGGTCACCTTTTTTTGTGAGATCACCCAAAAAATTAAAATTTTCATCCGATCTCTCAAGGGGGCATTATAATGGCATGTTTTCTCTTGCCATGCAACAGTGGGGTAGGTTTTTAGTATCAAAAATTTTGGCTTCGAACGAGATCGTTTATTCTTTGATCCAATGCAATGAGTGCATTTCCTCAAAGAGGGGCAAAATGTAGACATTGAAAATATATTGATTGACATCGTGCACCTGATCCCGACATACTAACATCGTTTCTTCCTAAATCATTCCTTGGTCTAACCATTTAATAATATTCCCCTTATCTAATTAAATTCATCAATATTCATCTCTTAATTAAATAAATCATTTTGTCTAATTAAGTCACTTTCTCTTGTTAATCAAATCAATGCATCTGATCTAATTATCCCTATTTAATTAAATAATCAATTTATTTAATTAAATATCTAAAAGTCTGTCCATTAAATTTAATTAATTAAAACCTTATTTGATTTAATTTGATACCATCCCTTTTAATTAAATAAATCAAAATCTTTATTTAATTAGCCTCTTATCATATTCCTCTCTTATCTTATTTAAATCCATAAATTTAAGTCAAATAAGGCACATCATCTAATCTCCTATTAAATTAATTAACCCTTGATTAATTTAACCTTATTTCATGTGACATCCTCTAGATAATGCAAGTTGCACATGAAAATATATTTAATTCATTTATTAAATCCCTATTTTCCTCACAAGGCATCTTTTGGAATATTCCCTCAATTTGAATTCAAAAATTCCAAGTCAACATGTACATCCAACAAGGCATTTAAAACCTCTTACATGTCCTTTGCCTTGAGCCAAGTGGCATTTATTGCATTTTCCCTTCCCTCTTGCATGTCATTTTAACAAATTTGAATTTCAAATATTGGCATTTATTGGCACAAACCCCAAATCTTGCACAACCATCATCCATTCATAGCTTGACAAGTGGCACCATATCATTGGATGAATGTTAGTCTCACATTGCTCAAATTTGGGCATTCATCCATCTTGGAATCCTATAAACGAAGAGCTCCTCTCCTCATTTTATCATCCACAAACATTGCAAAGTTACCATACTCAAATACTTAGCCATTTCCATCCATCATTTGAATTCTTAGCTAGGCTTTTTGCAGATTTGGCTTGGAGTTCTCACCTTTTGTCAAAGTGGATCAACATCATCTTCAACACATCAATATTTCATCATAGGGATTGGGAAAAGGCCAATTTTCACATCAAATTGACACCAAATACCCCATTGGATCAAGTGTTTGCTATTTGAATTAGGATTGAATCTAGTTTTTATCATTTTCTTTGTGTTCATTATTTTCATTCCTAGTTTAATTTGTAAATGGATTTCATGGGGAATCCTTGTTTTAGCTTGTAATTCCTTGTCTAACTCATTTATTCATGTTTTTTTGCAGGTACTAGGAAAAGGGTTCGCACACTAAGCATTTCTTGAAAAATGTGTCCCATAGCCTAGTGTAATTGGACTCATAGGTCACTTTTGGTGTATGAGTCTTGTGTGGCTTAAAGTTAGAGTAAATTCAAACTCTTGGTAAGATTTTATTCTCCTAGATCCGATGTCAGTTTGTAGTGTTGTAATCTCGAGAAATTTTGCATTAGAAAGTATAAATGCAATGTGATTTCACTCATTTTTCACCTAGAATATTTACAAGTGACTGAACAAGCTAAGACTTTTATGAGAGAATTCATAATAGCAAATTTGTGATCAAGAGAATTTGCAAGAGTTTACAACAGAATTCAAGAGCCTTCAAGATTTGATTACCAATTTTTTTAGAGCATTCTTCAAGTATCTAGCATCATGTCAAATGCATCATGCATTAGGTTTATTTTTTAGCTAACATTTGTGATGTAGGTTTTCATGATTGACGCAAACATTCAATTCAATATCTATAACATTCAAGCAAGAGTCAAGATCCACATTCAAGTTAGTCATTTCATACATGTTTGCAACACTTTATTCCTGGGCTTTGGTGAGTCCCAATATACCATTTTGTTAGTTCATCATTCCTCCTTTCCATTTGATTTCATTACAAGGTTTGATTACCAAAAAGGGGTTTGACCAACACAAACCCCTTTCCACTAAGAATTTTTTTTTTTCTCTCCCTTTAGTGTGTGAATTGCAGATATAGGTTGAAGATCCTCTAAGGAGCAAGATTGGAGAAAAGTTGTCAACTGTGTAAAGTTTTCAAAGTTGTCACCTTGTTTGGAAGATCATTAAAAGACAAGTATAGAGTATAATTCAACAATTTAGATCTAGAAACTAGGTTGAGAAGATAGAGCAAAGGTTGACAAGCATATTTAGACTTTAACTTTTTGAAAAGGCCAAGCAAGACTGATACACCACTTATGGTGTCTGAGTCCCAGTATAGGGATTTTTCCATTTTTTAGGTGTGTCAGACTTGTCTCTGCCAGATTTATGTTCCTACCTAGAAACACTAATCTAGGACTAAATCACCCATCATGGTGTATGACTACCAATGTTTATTAAGTTCAAAATTTTCAACATTTCAAGTCTTCAATCAAGTTGCTATAGATATCCAGGTGCTCCTCTATGCTTCTCCACTTTCCTGTTCTAATTTGCTTTTGTCTCTAGGTCATTTACTTAAGGTTTGCATATCATTAGGTTTGGTCATTAGTTCTTGCATGTTATTCGTCTTTCCAAGCCCTAGCTTGGTGGTGAACCCCATTTTAGTCTCTAATCATATCCTAGGACAATATTTAGCAGATATCTCTCTCTCTCATTCCATCCCTAGATTGAGATATCTAGGGTTTCCATGAATGTAATAATAGAAAAATAGGAACGCCTCATTGTGCTTCATCTCTTAAAACATGGAGCACCCTATTTCCATCATTACAACTATTATCTCATCCTACACTATCTACTCATCCCATCCCATCACGTTTTCCCATATTTTCGCATGTACTCATCATGTCTCATCTACTCATCCCATCCCATCTACTCTTCCCTTGTATTATCTTGATCTTGTCCCCTCTACTCTTTTTTTTTCTGTACTTAACATCTACTCTTATGGAATATTATCTCATGACCCCTACCACATACATCATCAATATATTTTATACCCATCCCCTCCAACCATGGGTCATTACTATCCACCATCCTCAAATATTCGACCTTTTCCAAAGAGTGTATATTTTACTCTCTAGAGGATATTTTGGTATTGTCAACAACTTTCACAAAGTTGTTGACACTTGACTCATAGGAACTAGTATGTGTGGATATTGAAGTAGGCACATCTCTAGCCCTTGATATAGGCAAGACGCTAGATACCATCCTAGCTATTGTTTCATTGTGAGCTGCCCCTCCTTCCCCCTATGATATAGATTGGGAGGAGGGTGACCTACTAGACATAGTAGAATAAAGCAATACCTTTCATAGCTTTAGACTATATTTTTTTATTTCTTTTTGTATTTCCATGTACTTTTTAGTATATGTTGTAGTCTCTCCTTGAGGACCCAAGATTCCCTCACAGGTACTTGGATATAGGGAAAACAATCTATTCTACATTTCTTCTATTTGTCTCATTATTACTCTCTTTGTTGTGATTTGATTTTTGACAATTGGGGATGATGTAAAGCATTGGGGGAATTTAGGCCTTCTTCCATGTTGACAAAAAATTGTATTTTTACTTTGTCTCCATGTATTTCTTCTTCACAATATAAAATATTTGGGAACATGATGAGAATTCATACACCCTTATATACAGATGTTGTCAATATGAATCATGCTGACCTTGAATATTCAGATCCCCCTGTGGCTCTCTACCATGTCTTTCTTATGATAGGACCCCAAACAACATGTGTTCCTTTTTGCAACACAATGAAGGATGCTAGCTATCACTTTAATATTATAGATCTCTTACCTCATGTCTATTTTCAAATCACGTCTAAATTCAATTGTTTTATTTATTGTCTAGCATGGGAGCAACCCACTAGATTCTATTTCTGTGATTATGCATGTCTCTTTTCTATGGATTACCTACATCATAGTTTGTAGCATTCATAGGTCTATTAGAGTTCCATATTGTCTCTAGCATAAAATAGCTTTCCACCCATACATATCGGTTTCCTGTTGTTTCTATATAATATTTGATGTCTAAATTTCCAGTTTCACCTAACATATTTGTTCACGACTAATGTGTTTTTTGTGATACAACCTAATCATTCTATGCAGGATTGACTCATGTCTCTTCCTAGTAGAAAATCTACATGGATAGAAGAATTTTCTTCCCCTTCACATCTTTAGGATAACACTATCTCCCTTTTTGCTTTAGTTCATAGTTTCTCTCAAACACATATGCTCACTAAAGAGGGGGAAAAATATAATATCGTAAAATTTCACCCTTTGCAATTTCACATTTCATACACCTTCCTATTTAGATATACTAAGATAAATATGCTCTCTTGACCAAAAATTATTTTCTCACCACCTAGCATGCCCCATTGCTTGATCGTTAAGTCTAGTTTTTCCAAAGACCATTGTACACTATTGAGACGTCCACATGCCATGCTCGCATCCCATAAAAATATGACTAAGTTTTCCATTTAGACATTACACTAGTCGTGCTTGGTAGTATAACACTACAACTAGCATGAAACTATTGTTAGAAGCCAAGATTAGACATGCAAACCAAAAAACCCTCTACAGAAGAGAAAATCAGAAAAAACAAAGCTATTGCAAAAAGATATGCAAAATATTATTTAGGAATTCATAATTACATGAGATGATTTTCTTTATAAAAGAAAGTATGCATAACCCTAATCTTATCCTGAGCAACAAGATAGCTCAACAAGATAAGGATGAGAATAATAACCTAGGAATTAAAATATTACCTAAGTAAAGTTATGCAAGTGTAATTAAACATTAATTACACTAACACCCCCCCATAAGTGCAACTTAGGGAGACTAAAAAATCATGCACCTAAAACTAAGATGAATGCAAGAAAGCATGAATGGGTCCTGGCAACAAGGCTTGATCAGGTACCCAGTACAAATGCAATAATGAGGTAGAAAAGGAAAACCCAGTGGGACAAAAGCCCCCTACAATGAGATGACTGTTGCAAAGAAGCACTAGAAGAACACTGTGGAGTAACACTGGAACCACAATCTGAAAAGAAAGGAAAGATACTTCTATCTACAAGAAACCAAATTGGAATCATAATAATGCGACAACAAACCTGATGCCATGGAACATTGGAAAACTCACAATTTGGAACAACCTTGGAATCTGTGAAGCAACAATAGATGATATGATGACAAAATATGGAAACAATGTATCTTGATGTCGATTCCAAACTGAGAATAAAAATCTTCCATGGGAACAAGTACCATAAAGACTCTGGAACATTAACCATAAAAATATGGCCCTCAAACTGAGAAGGATATGAACCAACGTGGATCAATAACAATCAACTCCCAATCTGAAGTGTGAACCGATGTGAATCTGATATACGTCAAGCTAAAGCAAGATGTGGCCTTAAGAAACTAAGAAACTAGATATAATACATGTGAGCTATCATCAAAAGAAGATGAAGATCAAAGTGCATGCACACCCTAATTAGATTATTATGCAAGAAACCCCCCTAATGGAACTTTATCTCAGTTCATTTATTACAATAACCCAATGATTGTAAAAGGAGAGAATGAAAAACATGCATAAAAAAAATATAAAAAGAGACCTTATATCTGTGTAGAGGCCAGAACCAACTTTCCAATGCCGCAAGAATGGAAAAAAATGGATAAGAGAGTCAAAAGATATGTCTCCCAGAGTGAAAAAGGCAACATGCGACTTCCGAGGCTGAAAAAGACATCAAAAATGAAAAACCAAAAAATAAAACATGTACCATTGCATAGAGCTCGGAAACATGTTTTCGACGATATCTTGTTTGCAAAAAGACAACATTGTATGCCCAAGTTATGCCCGTTTCTGTGAAACTGCTCCAAAAATGTCCAATATGGCCTTTTGCAGCCCTCAGGGGCTAAAAAATTAAAGCCCCTAGTTGCCTGGGCGGATCAAGGGGCTAGCGATAGGGTCTGGGGCCAAAGCTCTTGGTCACCCACGTCACTACTGCAAGAGCTAGGTTAGCACTGAAGGGGGTTGGGCGGAGCCCGTGGTCCTCCAAAGGACCACTTGCTGGGTTTTAAGCCTGCGAGGGCTGCACTCCCGTTGGCGGCATTTTGGCTGAAACCACAAGTGGTGGTGGCAGAAAGGAGAAGCACTAGTGGCCGCTAAGCGGCGAGGTGGTGGTGGGGTGAAATGAATTGGCCATGCAAGTTTTCAATGAATTTTTGGATTTTTTAATAATTTTCTTTGAATTTTTCTCGATTTCTGAGCCTTGAAAAACATGCTTAGGGGCCGTATAGCCCTCAGACAATTTTTTTTGCCTCCCTAGTCGACTGTGTCCAAAATGGACAAATTTTATATGAAAATAGGGGTTTTTGGGCGTTACGAATCCAACGACGAGGTTCGTTTTGGCCCAAAGTGCTCTAAAAATTAGGCGACCCCCAAATCTCTTAGAAAATCACCGAGCTTGAAACCCTCATAGATTTATTCAATGATGACCAAAATCAGTTAAATAAAAGCCATTTCTAACCTTTTCCAGCACTCTGAATCCAATGGAAAACCCCGATCTGATCCAAGACGCTGCATGAATATGCTCAAGGAATAGAACCCTTGAGGAAACTCAAACATGCTCTGTAATGTATTTCTCCAAAAAAGATGAGAAGGGGCTACAAATCAAGGCTCTGATACCATGTTAGAAACCAAGATCAGACATGCAAACCAAAAAACCTTCCATAGAAGAGAAAATCTAAAAAAGCAAAGCTATTGCAAAAAGATGTGAAAAATATTATTCGGGATTTCATAATTACATGAGATGATTTGCTTTATAAAAGAAAGTATGCATAACCCTAATCTTATCTTGAGCAACAAGATAGCTCAACAAGATAAGGATGATAATAATTAACCTAGGAATTTAAATATTAATTACACTAACAACTATGTCTAAAATCACCTGAGCTATTTGTTCAAACCAAAAATTCCCTCCCTTTTAAAAGGAATGGATTCAATATTAATTCATTAGTGATAATTCTCCATTCTACATTCTCGAAACATTTTCATTGTTTCTCGCTTGCTCTTGGATACACACACCAACTATTTCTTTTCCATTTCATAGTATTTTCTTGAGAAAGCACTAGCTCTCTCCATCTTTCTACACACACATCTTACAAAGAGATCATCCATATATTTCAGAGAAACCTCCATTGTTGCAACATGAGCTCTTATTATAGGGAATTTTCCATCATGCCAGAGGTTCTTTTCCCTCCTTTGTTGCATCAGTAAGATTTTCTTTTGGTGCTCATATGGGGTGACTCCTCAAGAATCTTACTTGAGAATTTATATCTTTGTCTTTGAATAACATAATAAATTTCATCTTTTCATGTCTATTATCATTATTATCATCATATATAAGCCTCTCTATGAAGGTGGAAACACCAGCACAAGAGTTTGACCAAGGAAAAATCCTAAACAACCACTCGACATTTTAACTTGGTCTTATGTGTGTAGGTGCTTCTAGGAAGATCTCTTTGAAGCAACCTTGAACAACATCAAATACTCCTGATGTAATCTTGAACCTTTTCATGTTATTTTTGTTTCATCTTCCTTCAATATATTTATTTCAATACCTTTAATTTTTTACAATCATTTTTTACATATTTTTACATTAGTGAACTAGCACAAAATATTTTTGTGCCTTTTTGTCCACATCTCTAGTTTTCTATTCATACGGAACTCCAACATGACCATGCTATCATCTTGCATAGAGATCTTATTGAGCTATCCAAAAGAGTTTTATATCCTATTATGTTAGTTTATAATGTCTAAAAGTTTTGATTAGTTTGTATACTTCATTAAATTTTAGACTCTTCTATCCTAGTTCACTTGAGTCGTGTTAACTGATGTAGGGGAGAGATATTTTTTCCCTCAGGATCTCATCATCTTGAGGGTATTGAATCCTCTCTTCTACAACACCATCCTTCTCTTATTTTATCTAATGCTAGACATAGGGTGTTTCTACATAACACCCATACCCCATTTGCTTGTTAAAGCGTTATACAAGGACCATGGAAGTATGGCTTTTATATAAGAATCTCCCCTATTTCTTGCATTAGTACTATTCAAACATGGTAATGGTGTAGTGATTGTCTAGGTTCTATACATGTCAGGCACTTGTGCAACAATGATACTCCCTTTCTTTCGCAACCGACATAGAAGTGTTACACCTACACATTTATTGAACAAGTTCCTACACAATACTCTTCCCATCTTGGAACAAACCATACTAATTTTTTTGTTCTAACATGCATAGATGCTACATGTATCATATAAGCAACCCTATAGCCTACCCCAAAATATAAAATAAATAAATTAACTTAATATCAATATAGCTAGGGAAGAACACTTATCATCAGTCATTGTATTGTAAGTTTTAGACACTTTGGATGTACTTGCTTTGATGTTCTACTCAATACTCCTCCCTCTCCCCTCTTCTCTCTAAAGCTCCCATTCCCTCTTTATAAAATATAAAAAGGAGCTCTTTTCCCTTTTTTTTTTCTTTTGTTCTCCTATTCCAATTGAAATCCTAACTTCTCTCTCCCATTTTTTCTTTTACTTTTGACTTTTTCTTTCTCCACCCTACCACTCTATCTACTTGATTTAAGGAGACCACCAAAACCCTTTTCTATATTGTCAACACTCTTTATATGGCATCACTACTATCTTTCTCACAGTAATCTTCTTAGTGGCCACAATAACCTAATGCTAACTATTTAATTTTTATAAAAAAAATATTTTTCTTTAAGTTGCTAGGGGAACCTGGTGTACATATAATAGAAAGTAAAAATGTAAAAACCTAAAATCCACGTTGACTTGTGCACATTATTTTTTTGTCAATTAATTAAATAAATTAATATTTAATCAGTTTGGATAATTATCCCCAAGCTAACTATTTTTTTCATGAATAAATTAATCCAACAAATTTAATCATGTCACAATTGATTATTTCAAGTAACTTAGTCAATAAATTTTGTCACAGTTAATTAATTTGACCAATGTCATAATTAATTTCCTTCACATCACTAATTTTTATTACTTAAATCCACTTCATTAATTAACCTTAGTCCCCATTTCCTCTAACTAATCAATTAACTAGCATATACTTATTTAATTTCTTAGGCTAATTAATCAACCTCTCGTAGTTTTTCTAATTCAAAATTCAAAACCATGTCACTTTAAAATAAGAAAATAACTTGTCCCATTATGTACACCATCCTTTTTAAATATAAGGAAAAATCTAGGTCTTGTACTTTCATGCATGCCTTCTTAAAAAACTTGTCAACATTCCTTGCTCATGCATGGATGAGCATGAAACATTGAGAAATATTAACCCTTCATTTCAACCTTAATATATTTCCTCCACTTGCATTATCCATCTCTTCATACTTTCTTGCATCTTATTTCATTCTATAGAAAAATTATCCCTTTATCATCTCTTCTTTCCAATTGTCAACAGGATTGGATGCACACCCATAGAAAGCAAACCAAATTTTTATTCCATCTTTTAGTGTCCTCCTTCCATGTCCAAACATGAAATTCCATTTAAGGAAACTTAACCAAATGAAAATACATATAATATGAAAATAGATTCACTCAACATTGGAGCACTTCAAGAAGGCCAAATGGAGGTAAAATGTTCTTGTTTTCTTACATTTACATTACTATTTTGTTTCCATTTATAATCTAATTGAAGGTATTGTATCTCATTTATGTTTAAGATTAATTAATAGTTTGTCCATCTAAGTCCTCTAATTTTTATTCAACTTTCATGTCCACATATGCATACAGAATTTTATTACCATTATATCAATAAAGATTTATTTATTTTTTAGACTACATGAATCGGTTGGGTATTCATCCCTCTATAAACTGCAGTGCGCCTGGTAAAAAGATTTCACATGACCAATGGTGCTAGCACGACACACCCTCTGGTACCATGAGGATGGTGGGGAGACTAGACCTTGTGACCTCTTGGTTGCAACATGATGCTTTAGCCAATCAAGCTAGACCCACCACCCTTATATCAAGATAGATTTAATCATAAATAAACTATTCATTTATTTTAAATAATACATTTAAAATTAAAAAATATTATATCAAATGGATTTGACAAGAAGAAAAATATATATTTTTAAAATTAAATATTATAAATGATCAATTTCGATATACTTGTAAAGATACAAATAAATATTTAAATATCTATATTTATAATTGTCAATTGTTTCATTTAGTCATTTACAAATGTTTAACATTATAATTATATAGTATACCATAAATCCATGTGAGAGTATGGAGTAGATTAAGAAATTGTAGGGAATATGATTTGCAATGAAATCTTAATTGAGGTATAAGACATTTAATTATGAAGAAGTTGTAAACTTGTATTTTACAATAATATAAAGGAACATTGCACCCTTTTTTTCATTAAAATCCTATATATTTGTCACATCTTCTTTTAATTAAAAATATATTTAAAATCAATCTTCTCTAGATAAAACAAACAATCAACTATGAAAAATATATAATTTAATTAAATTTAATATCATATTTTATTTAAAAATAATATATTGTTATTTTAATTATTCTTCTCATGATCGTTACTCTCTTTATTTGACCTATACGCTAGATGAATATTTTTTTAAAAACAAATTAACTAAAATATTTAATATATAACATTTTTCACACAAAATAATAAAGAGAAATATTATACATCTAATCATACAACTAAACTAGCTTACCGTAGAAACTATCTCAACCACTATTTTAATGTTTTGATAAGTCAAGTCAAGTGCCATTAAAAATTGGCAACACCACCAGAAAATGGTAATAAAAATTTAATTCATATTTTATTCCCCATCGTCATCATGGTAATTAACTCTTTTAATAAATAAATATTCTTTTATAGTCCACGAATACCGGGCGATCTGTTTTTGGGTCTACAGACAGCTTATAGTATATATGGGACTCCTCATACTCCCAATCTGAGGGAAGCACCTAACTCGTGCTCCACAATATGAGGTGTACATACCTTACCCCCTGCAGGATTTGAACTTGTAACCTTTTTTTCAAGAGTACAAGTTCTCCTTCAGAAACCGTATATGGAAAGAAAAAACTGTGGAATGGAAGTGGATATTATACACGTTAGATTTAGGGCAAGTGGGGGTTATTAAGCTACCTAAAGAAGGTCCAGAATATGGAGAGTCATCGGTGGCCTAAGTTAATCATGAAAGAAGAGCTAACTAGAAGAAAGAACACCTGGATGAAACAAAATATCAAATGGATGAAAAAATGGGATGTTGAGATGCATGAATGCCCAAACACAAATGAAGAAATAAAAAAATATGTGAGAAAAATTTAAATATGCTATATGGATGAAAAAAGCAGGACGCAAAAAGGATTATTATATCAAAGAATTCAATCCCACGATGGATCACGAAGAAAAGGCCTATATAGGCGCGAATATCAAATGGAAAGCAAAAATGTTGATTTCCCAATTGCATACTAGTTCACATCATCTTAGGTACGAAATGGGCAGGTGGGTGGTTCCTAAAGAGGAGTGGGAAAATAGAAAATGTCATTTTTGTAACATGGGTATGGTGGAGACGGAATGGAATTTCACCATGGAGTGCTCAGTGTATAAAGACATCCGGGCTAGTTATGGGGACACCGTGCAGGTCAATAATTTAAATACTCTGTTTGAAGAATCAAGGTTAGACAAAGTTGCAAACTTCATCATCAAAATTCACTACAGGAGGGCTGATCTCGAACGAAGTTTACAATCTATTTAGGGCCTTTTTGTGGGTGGCTCTTGTGCTGGTCTTGGGTCCCTTAGGATTCTTTGGCCTTGTGGATGTCATTAAAATTTTTCATTTCATTTCATTTCAAATGCTGCTCATTTGTAACCAAAAACTTATGAAACCAGATACACGTCAATTGATATTCCTCATCGCGGTTTTCCTCGAATTGAATGGACACATGTTTTTGAATCCAGAGTCAACAGTAAGTAGAATTTGAATTGGTCGCCAGTCTTTGTCCTGGTAGATAGATAAAGTAACGTTTCTCCACTTTCAAAGAATTAATTTGTCACTACTATTTGACTTTAAATACCATTCATGTTTAAGTTAAGCTTTGTGAAATTAATTATTTGTAATGGAAAATGGTGTAATATAAGAGGGGCCATACTTGTACAAGGTTCAATTGCTGTTATATCATTTGTGTTTATAATATTCAGTATTGTCACATATTTATACTAGCATATATATATTTTTAATAATATATATAAAAACGCTGAGAGATATCCTTCTCAAACTAGCATATATATATTTTTAATAATATATATAAAAACGGTTGAGAGATATCCTTCTCAAGGTGTCTATTGCAATTTTTTTTGAGAAATTGATTTAAAAAAAGATGTTTGGTGAAGGATATCTCTTGGCATTTATATATATATTATTAAAATACACATGCTAATAGCATTCACAGTACAACATGGAAGACAAAATTATTAGGGTTAGGTTAGTGTTAGGATTGGTGTTAACATTATGATTAGGGTTAGGGGTAGGTTAGTGTTTATAATAGTTAGTATTGCCACATATCTATATTAAAAATTGTAAGTAAACAGTTCACATGTAAATAAAAAATAATCAAATGTTGATCAAGATGGACCCATTCTTAAACACATGAGAACCTATGAATTTTATATACAAACAACATAAATACATTCATTAGCAAGTGAAATAAGTAATTTTTGGTCTCAAATAAAATATCATAACTATCCACTATACATGTGTAATTTATAAAATAAGATGCTCATTAAATAAAATAAAATGTTCACTTAAACAAGTATTGTTGTCATAGTGAAAAATATTATTCTTATGTGTACAACTATTGGGGTAGCAATGTATATGCATTGGAGTATTTCATATTTGTCCTATCACAAATATAAAAGGTGATCTAAAATGTTATTATCTTGAGACATTGAGGTAGAGCGGCCAGCCATGGAGGTTGGCAAGGGTTTCTTAAGAGGGTGCAGTGGGGGAGGCTGAGCCCTCCCCCACAAAGGTTTTCATTTATTAATTAGGCCCTTGTACACTCATCATTGTATATCCTCATCTATTTCCTTATGTTGGTGTTTGGTGGCTCTTGTACTACAATTGCTTGTTTGGATCTTGTTTATCTGCTAATGCATATATGTTTTGGTTTATGCTTTAATGGATGGGGGTACGAACAACATTGATGCCCCTACAATTGGAACTGAGACTATGAATGATAGTAATTACCATTCTAGGTAATTCTGACATGTTGTGGTGGAAGAAAATACAACACTCTTGGTGGACACAAATTTTTTTATTCTATCTAACAATGGAGGATTGGGGGTCAGCATTGATGGTCGAGAACAAGGTAAGTGTTCCTTTGAATTCCTCAAAAAATTATTTATTTCTCCCAATGCTAAAATGTGTGAGGTAAAATGTAATGAAATAATTAGATTAAGGAGTATTGCCATTTTCATGGCAGTTATAGATTCTTCAAAAATACGTGCTAGGAAATTTCTTGATGGGTCATTCATTAATGTGTGGGAAAAAAAATAGGGATTCAATTGTCCTTCTAAAGGATGATCAAGCAAGGGATATTAATAATATTTTTAAAAGATCATGAAATGTAGGAAATAGTTTGAAAAAACCATATTGGAGTGTAGAAAATTGTATCTTTAGGGCACTTGCATGGTTGCCCAAGGCTAATAGTGAAGAAATAATGTCACAATCATGCCCTAGGTGGGTGCTATTAAAAATGTTCCCATTGATCTCTAGTCTTTCATTCCCCAAATTTTGGCTCCTTCTGGAAATGTAATTAGGGTTAACAATGAAAAGGTTTCACTTCCCCATATAAATTCTTGAGCATTGGTGTCTTTGACCCCTGAGGATGAAATATCAAAAACCCTAAAAATGAATCTTGATGACCATTTTAACTCATGTCAATTAGAAATCTTGGGTGACTTAATTCTTGTTATATTTGTAGGAGGGAGGGGAAAATTTAAAGAAATTGCCCCATTATTCGTATAAACCCTAGCAAGCCTATTCCCACATCAGATATAGAGGGTAAAGTAAATTTTTCAAATGATGTGCCTAGAAATCCCAACCGGGAAAAAGACAATATAGACTCTATGGAACCAATTGAGGAAAACGATACTTTGGATCAAGGGTGTTCCTCCCTAATAAGGAACAATGGGGAAACAAACCCCTACCAAATTCAAAATGAAATACTCAACCAAGAAGGAGAAAGAAGAGATAGATCCCCTGGAAAACATATTTAAACCTCATTCTTAGCCTCAAGGGGAATGCAAAAACAAGATACAATCTTCATAGGAGACCATGCTGAAATTAGCATTTCCAATTCTTTTAATCCTCTCGTAGAAGATGAAGAGAGAATTTGAAGCAAACTAATGCTAGTAGATAAATGTTTAGAAATCCTAGTGGGGGTCCTAGATATCCTCAAATAATCAGTGCTCCCCATCTACAAGAGTTGGTGAATTAGTTTCTATGAAAGAAATACACAATAGATAAATATGGAGAAGATTAGGAGAAGTATAGAATTAGCTGACCAGTCAATCAAAACATGACAATAAAAACAAATTCCTTTAGGAATCTAAATAAATTGAAGTATGCATAAAAGGATTTAGTCCTTATGAGAACCCCAAAAATTCTAAGCTAAGACCAAAATCATTAGGTGATGATATAGGAAAGGAGATATATATAGGACCATTCTTGGTGGAAAACATTATCTATAAATTAAAGCATAAAAATAAAAATGGTAGCAACCTACATGGTACTAATAGGAAAATGGATATATTTGACCCTAACAAAGCAAAAGAAAAAATTGGGGTGCTTAAACCTTAGGAAAATATAGACCAATTGACTACTAATACCTTGGGGATTTCTAACAAGATGATGGATCTATCTAGCTTAGATTCTACACCTATTCATGGGGATAAAAAATCCCAATTGGTTAAGGAAAACTTGGAAACAATAGCATAAATGATCAATAGATGGAATGTGGAAAAAATTTAAAGTGAAAATGGGTCTAAGGTGGATCTTGATAACAATATTAAACATGGGAAAACTATTGGGTTCCTAGATAGGGTGATGACCACTAAAAGAAAGCAAGATCCTAGTCCTAAGCCCCCACTAAACCAAGAAGAAGGGGAAGGAAGAAAGGGAAGCCATATCTCATGGTAGAGGTAATCTTAATAATGTCAAGAGAAAACTAAAGAAAACAAGTATTATCCTCCCCGTGCCCACATAAAAATGTTTGAATCTGATGAAAATGTTGCTAAATATTTTGAGTTGTTTAGGAATGATAAGGAGCCACTTCTAAAGTCCATCAATAATGAATCTTAATTGCACATCATGGAATGTAATGGAATTAGATTCCCAAGACAAAAACTACTTTGTTAGAAGGTTCCTCGACATGGAAAAAATTAAGCATTTTATCCTTCTCTAGGAGGTTAAAGCAATTGGTTTTACCCTTCAAACCAATTTGAATTTTATTTGGAGAAATTACTCCTACTTTGTCAATAAACATGAAAAGGGAAGGGGAGGAACTTTCATTCTCATGGAAAATAATTGGGCTCAATATGTAACAAATATTGGCAATTCTCCATGAAACAATGGAGTTTGTGCAAGGAAAGCTAAGTGCAGAAACAACTCTCCTAACGTCAAAACCTCAGGGAAGAATGCAAAGATACTTTTAAATTTTCAATTACAGTCCAATTAAGATACACTTCTAAGTAATAACAGAAACAAAGAATATAACATACACACATGAACATGAGATTTATGTGGGAAAAACCTTATGGGAGAAAAACCCACCACACCAAGAGAAGTCACTTTGTATTACAGTAATGGAGATTACATACAGGGATCAAACTTATCTTTCTGATATCAAATTACAACAATAGATTCAATAATCAACCTTGTACAGAACATTCAAGTTGCAATCCTCTCAGAATTACATTCACTGATCACTCATCGAACTAAACATCCATCAAACTATTCATCCAACTGTTCATGCAACCATCAAACTGATCACAATCTTCAATCTCTGAGTATATCCATGACCCCCATGGTCTGTCGATCTTCCTCTCAATAATGGCCACAATAGTCCAACTACTAGCACTTCCCATTCTGCTTCTCTAATTGGTCATAGACCCACCACGTAGAATAGTCATCACTCGGTCAAAGGCGTTCAACCTGTGTTGCATGTCGGTGAGACACTAACCATGTCTCCCCAATGCCACAAAGCCAGATCATCATTATCACCAAGAGTCTTCACTATTGACAAGATGTTATACAGAGTTCACAAGCTGCATTGACCTCAACATTTTCATCGGTGAGACAATTGCCATTCGATGAGACATCACACCGAAGTTCCAAAGTCACATAGGCAAGAGTATTCACATCGGCAAAACTATCATCCTTCGCCAAGAGATCATACTGAACCTTCATGTTATTCTGAAATGTCCAACAGTCGGCAAGACTTACCGCTATTTCCAAGAAATTACATTGATGTTCATACCTATCGGCAAGAGAACCAACCGTTGGCAAGAATTCTTACCGAGGCTTCCATGTTACCCAGATGAGCATCAGTGAGACAAACATATGTCACCAAGAGTTCATAGCGAAGCCTCCGTGTTACCGTGAAGACTCCAAGTGTAACACTATCGGCAAGACAATCCATATCGATAAGACTTCATACCGAAGAAATCCTTTCGGCCAAGGGTCTCCCTGATGACTTCGAATGTTAAAATTTTGATGAGACTTTCCATATCGATAAGACTTCATACTGAAGCATATGAGTTACTTTGATGACTCTAGTTACTATGAATCTCCCTGATACCGCTTTTCACCCAGAGTCTCCCTGATATCTGATAAGAATGGTTTGTCGGCCAGACCAACCCACTTGGTAGAAGGTTACAGAAAATGCCACAAGTCACAGTGACAACACCAGTCGACAAGACAGAAGCATTGTCTCGGCGACCTATACAAACCACAAGGTTACTAAACTGCCAGTCAGCCAGATAAAAGGAATGTCACACCGACTTGGCTCTTTCAGAGGTTTCATCCTATGAGATTGAGGCACATTATTCCAACAAACTCCCACTTAATGAAGATCACACATGCACCTCCATAGCACAAAAAAATACTGGAATTCATGGGCATTGAGGCCCATCGAATTGGCACACCACCTGAACTTGTTTGTGCTCACTGGCTTCATCAATGCATCTGCAACATTCTCCAGAGTATCCACTTTTTCTAACAAAACCTTTCCATCCTCCACCATATCTCATACAAAGTGATACTGTACATTTATATGTTTCGTCCTTTCATGGAAAGTAGGATTCTTTTCCAAACAAATAGCACACTGACTGTCACAATAAATTGTTATTTTCCCTGCATCAAAACCAATATTAGAACACAAACATCTTAACCAGTTGCTTCTTTACAGGTGTGTGTTGCTGCCATGTATTCTGCCTATGTAGTGGACAAAGTGACTACAATATGCCGCTTACTCATCCAGCTAACTGCACCACCATTCAACATGAAAGTATATCCACTGGTGGATCTTCTGCTATCAATGTCCCCTGCCCAATCGGAATCCACATGGCCTCGAATGCTAAGAGTCCTTTGTGATTCAACCAAGTTACCATGGTAACACAAAGCATATTCTGAAGTGCCCTTCAAATATCTGAATACCCTTTTCATGACATCCCAATGTGTTCTTCCAGGATTAGCCATAAACCGACTAAGTACTCCCACTACTTGGGCAATGTCCAGGGCCTTGTACAGACCATTGCATACATTAGACTGCCAACCGCACTATCATAAGGCACACTGGTCATGTCCTCCATCGAGTAGGAGATTTTGGACGATCTTCATGAGATAGCTTAGTTCCCTACAAAAAGCAGAGTGAAACTAGGCGCTTTACCAATTAGTCATGTAAAATCTCTCTACAAACGGTCTTGATATACCTTTCTGGCCGGGCAAAGTTGCACTTTCTACTATTCATGTTCTTTGGTTATTTCCATTCCCCATATACCTTGCTGCACCAAAATCTTTCATTTCAAACTTCTGAACAAGCTGAACTTAGATCGAGAAATCATTAGCCCGACCTTCCTATGAACAACATATCATCAACATAGAGAGCAATAATAGGACTTTGATCACTTTGGGCTTTGAAACACACACAATGATGATTTTGATCTTACAAATCCAATATTAAAACAAAAGTGTCGACACCACGGTACCACATTCTAGAAGCTGCTATACATACAAAGATTTATTATTTAACACGATAGTTTCTTTACCTTTCTGCGCAAGTGCTCGGGGTTAGGACATATAATTTCTTCTTCAAGATCACCATGAAGAAATGTTGTCTTCACATCCATCACGTTAGAGCCTCACAAGTCATCACCGCTGCGTGGAAAAAGAGATCACAATGGACATCGTGGCTTAGCTTCTGAGGAAAAATTTCTCCATAATCAATTCCCTCTACGGAATAATACAACCAACCTTCGCCCTTATATTTTTCCCACCGCCATCGGAACTGGTTTTCTTTAAATACCTATTTGTAGCCCACAACTTTTTTGCCTTTAGGCAAGGGCACCAAACTCCAAGTATCATTCTTTTCTAATGATTCCATTTCTTCATTCATGGCTTCCAACCAAGAGTTTGAATCATACACTCTAAATGCCTCTTTCACAGTCCTAGGCTCATCAGTGCTAGAAATTAAAGCATAGGCACAAGTAGAATCTATCAAAGAAAACCCATACTCATCAGGTTGCTTTCTTTCACGAGTTGAATTCCTCACTTGTTGAGGCTGAGGTTGTTCTTCTTCATCAGAACTCTCAAAACTACTTGAGCTCTCCTCAATTTCAAGTACATTTTGAATTTTCAATTCCTCTTTATCTAGTGTGAGGAATTTCAACCACATCCCTTTTGTTTTTTGATTGTAGATCCAAGGTCGAAGGCTTCAGCTCACAAAAGATTACACTTCTATTGTATAGAACCTTCTCCATATCAGGATTCCAAAGCTTGTATCCTTTTATGCTAGCACTATAGCCAATAAAAATACATTTGACAGCCTTGTTCTCCAATTTAGATCTTTTCTCATATGACACATGTACATATGCCTCATAGCCAAAAACACAAATATGTCTTAAAGAGGGCTTCTTACCAAACCATGCTTCCAAAGGTGTTTTCTCAACAAGAGCGGAATTCAGAGAATGGTTTATCAAGTAACATGTTGTAGCAACTGCCTCAGACCAGAACTTCTCCTCCAAGCCAACACTGCTCAGCATACTTCGTGCTCTTTCCATCACTGTCCTGTTGAACCTTTCTGCAACTCCATTTTTCTGCGGAGTGTAAGGTGTATTTTTATGTCTTTTAATCCCATGATCTTTACAGTACCTCTCAAAATCATCAAAACAAAATTCACCGCCATTATTAGTCCTTAAACATTTTATTTTCCTTCTAGTCTAATTTTCTACAAGGTTCTTAAATTCCTTAGACCGACTGAACACTTCTTATTTACTTTTCAAAAAATAAACAAATGTTCTTCTCAAATAATCATCAATGAATGATACATAGTAACTTGACTTAGATAGAGAAGGAACATTCACTGGACCAAAAATATCAGAATGTATATAATCAAGCAAACCAAAAGATTTGTGAGGACTGGAATAAAATGAAACACAGTGCTATTTACCATATATACAATGTTCACAAAACTTAAATTCAAGGTTACAATCTTCAAGCACCTCAACCAGGTTTTTATTCTTCAAGGTTTTTAAACCTTTCTCACCAATGTGGCCTAGCCTATGATGCCAGAGCATAGTCTTTTCTGCTGGAAGTTTAACTTCCATAGAGTTTACACCATCATGAACTTTTCTCTTTTTTCCTCCATGAGTAGCTTTATGTGACTTTATAGAGACACTATTACATTGAACAACATGTGCATCCAACTTATACAAGGTACCAATCCAAGCACCCCTTGCTAGCACCATTGAGCCTCTAGTCATCTTGTAGCCATTTCCAGAGAATATGACTTGCACTTCATTATCATTCAGCTTACTAACAAAATGTAAATTTTGAGCTAGACCTAGTATATGCATTACATCATTAATTCCCTTCACTCTTCCATCAGGGAATTTAATTCTGACTCTTCCACGACCAACTATTTCCAATGATGAATCACTTGCCAAATACACCTTTCCACCATCGTATTTTTCATACTTCGTGAACCAGTCTCTATGAGACATGATGTGGAAAGATGCTCCAGAATCAATCAGCCAGACATCATCTAATGCACGGCAGCCAGGCTGCAATAGGCGTCACGTATCCTCTGAGGAAGGATGACTTTTGGAAGAATACTTCTTCTTCTTCTTCTTCTTCTTCTTCTTCTTCTTCTTCTTCTTTTTTCTCCTCTTTAAATCCTTCCCGAGACATGACGGGTTGCCCACAATTCCAACACTTTACCTTGGACTTCTTTCCGATCCCATACGATTTCAATTTGGACTTCTTGTCCTTCTTCTTTGACTTTATCTTTTGATCGCCTCTAACAACAAGAACTCAACTTCACCATCTTAGAAGATTACCTTCTCATCTCTTCTGATAACAAAGAAGCAACAACATCTTCCATCTTAAAAGTGGATATCGTACTCCCAATAGCCATCACTAGGTGATCCCAAGAATCTGGCAAAGAACATAATGATAGCATACAACGATCTTCTTTATCAATCTTCACACCCATAGATGTTAACTGTGCAATCAACATGTTGAAAGTGTTCAAATGATTAACAACAAACCCTCCTTCTTTAATTTCTCAAGGAGTTCTTCCTCAAGAACAATTTATTCACCAAGGACTTGCCCTGATAAATAGATGCCAGTCTTTTCCACAAGGAAGATGTGTCTTTTCTTCATGAACCTTCAGAAAAATAGAGTCTGCTAAATAGAGCCTTATCAACCCCTTTGATTTTCTATCTGCAAGGTCCCAATCCTCTTGCTTCATTCCTGTAGGCTTCGTTCTAGACATAGCAATCCAAATATCATGATCAACCAACAGATCTTCCATTTTAAGTCTCCACAACTCAAAATTGCTGCCATTAAATTTCTCAATTTCAATCTTTCTTGACGTGCTTGCCATCTTAATCTGTAACTCGAATACAAAACTTCTACAAGACTCCCACTGAACAAAAATTGACTCAAAAAACCCAACATACCCACAAGGATAACACAACTGGCTAGGCTCTGATACCACTTGCAAGGAAAGCTAAGTGCGGAAACAACTCTCCTAACATCAAAACCTCATGGAAGAATGCAGAGATACTTTTAAATTTTCAATTATAGTCCAATTATGATACACTTCTAAGTAATAACAGAAACAGAGAATATAACATACACACATGAACACGAGATTTACGTGGGAAAACCCTTACGGTAGAAAAACCCACCACACCAAGAGAAGTCAGTTTGTATTATAGTAATGGAGATTACATACAAGGATCATACTTATCTTTCTGATGTCAAATTACAACAGCAAATTCAATAATCAACCTTGTATAGAACATTCAAGTTGCAATCCTCTCATAATTACATTCACTGATCACTCATTGAACTAAACATCCATCGAACTATTCATCCAACTGTTCACGCAACCATCGAACTGATCACAATCTTCAATCTCTGAGTATATCCATCATGCCCATGGTCTGTCGATCTTCCTCTTAGTAACAGCCACAACAATCCAACTACTAGCGGTTCCCATTCTACTTCTCTAATTGGTCGTAGACCCACCACGTAGGATAGTCATCACTCAGTCAAAGGCATTCAACCTGTGTTGCATGCCGGTGAGACACTAACCATGTCTCCCTGATGCCACAAAGCCAGATCGTCATTATCGCCAAGAGTATTCACTATCGGCAAGACATTATACCGAGTTCACAAGCTACATCGACCTCAGCATTCTCATCGGTGAGACAATCGCCATTCGATGAGACATCACACCGAAGTTCCAAAGTCACATAGACAAGAGTATTCCCATCAGAAATATTATCATCCTTCACCAAGAGATCATACAGAACCTTCATGTTATTCGGAAATGTCCAACAATTGGCAAGACTTACCACTATCGCTAGGAGATTACACCGATGTTCATACCTATCGGCGAGAGAACCAACCATCGGCAAGACTTCTTACCGAGGCTTCCATGTTACCCCGATGAGCATTGGTGAGACAAACATATGTCGCCAAGAGTTCATAACGAAGCCTCCGTGTTACCCCGAAGACTCCAAGTGTAACACTATCGACAAGACAATCCATATCGATAAGACTTCATATCGAAGCAAGCCTTTTGGCCAAGGGTCTCCCTGATGACTTCGAATGTAAAACTTTCAGCGAGACTTTCCATATCGGTAAGACTTCATACCAAAGCATATGAGTTAATCTGATGACTCCAATCACAATGAATCTCCCCGACACTGCTTGTCGCCCAGAGTCTCCCCGATATATGATAAGAATGGCTTGTCGGCCAGACCAACCCACTTGGCAGAAGGTTACAGAAAATGCCACAAGTCACAGCGACAACACCAGTCGGCAAGACAGAAGCATTGTCTCAGCAACCTGTACAAACCACCAGGTTACTAAACTACCATTTGGCCAGACAAAAGGAATAACACACCAACTTGGCTATTTTAGAGGTTTCAGCTTGTGAGATTGAGGCACATTATTCCAATAGTTTGGGCTACTTTAGAGAAAGGTGGCTCTAGATTTCAAAATTGTTCAGTATACACACCCAATGAATACATACAAAGGATTGAATTATGGAAATGGATCTTCAATTTACTCGATATCCTTTGGATCTTGGAGGGTGATTTCTACATGGTAGAAAATAGTGACAATAATAATGGGGCTTGACATAGACTGGAAGGGGAGTGGGAAATACTACTGGCAGAGTTTGAAATCTAAAATTAACCTCTTTGATCCTATGGAAAACATGAAAATATATAATAATGGAATATGGTACACCTAGTGCAATGCACAAAAAGGTGGGAAGAGGATATACTATAGGCAAGATAAATTCTATGCAAATAGAGAATTTTTCAGCATTGACTCTAGTAATGAAGGGTGTAGAGTGAGTGTATATCCATATACACTTTGTTGAATTCACAAGATGACTAAGAGCGGGGTTGAATTAGTTGTACATATAAATGTCAAAACCCTCCTAAACATTTAGATTACCATCATCTTAATTAACCGGGTATGTGCAGGATCATGATGGGCCAAAAAGTGGCGATATGATGGGTATTTGTAGGGTATGTGGCTGACGACTTTTTTTTTACCCAAAATTGATGAAATGAAAAGGGTTTTAAAAGGAGATTCTCAGCTTTCCACCAATATAAATTATGCTTTACTTTGAATTTAATAAATATTATTCATTTTCTATTTGAATTACAATTAAAGTCCTAATTAATAGACTAATTGAAAAATCTACAGCTTTCAAACAATAGCACATTTTTGGAATCCAAAACATGCATCGCATTCTATGCTTTGCATACTATAGGATTAAAAAATGAAAAAATGAATTTCATGAAGTTTTGACCAAGTTAAGGTGGTCAGACATACGAGTATTTATATTTTAAAATTTATAATAAAAAATCAGTAATTAATTATTGCATTTGGAAAAAATTACAAAAAATATGCATCACATCTAGACATGAGTCCTCTACTTATTTCTAAATATAAAAAAATATTATTATTTTATTGTGGTTAGGGTATTTGATAGACACCTACTCTCTTTTTCCCCGAATTTAAGTACTATCATGATTGAAATTTTAAATTTTCACCAAATAGATTTTTATTTTTTAAATAAACTTGTAGTTTAGAAAAATATATTCAACATTCTACATATTCTATTCTTAAGATATTTTGAAATAATATAAATAACTTATTCAATTTTTACATGAATTTTCCTAACTCCCATTTTCTCAATTTTGCCACTTATGGGCCTATTTTTCCATGATGATCCCGCATATACCCAACCCTTAATCTATTAAATTTATTAAGCAAGAAAAGAAAATATAAAAATGAAACACATCAACACTATGCAATAATAGAACACCATATTTACATGAAAACCCAAGAAGGAAAAAGGGCTGAGGATTAGATCACAATATAGACTAATTACAAACATGGAATACAAGAGGCTCACCAATCAAGATATAACTTCCCAAACAAAAGAAGGGCTCACAAACCAAACTATTATAGAAAATACAAAGAAGGATAAAGACAGTATCACCTAGAAATGCACCCCACGACAAGGATGAAAACTAAGTTTCTAGTGAAACATGGGATCATTTAAAGGCTGTGGGTCACCTAAGGTTGAAATGAACCTCTGAAGAAGGCCGACCTCCTTTGGGTATCACCTAAACTATCAATTCTTGTAAAGGGAAAAGGGAGAAAGGGTACATAAATTGAAAACTACTCCTGTGGTGATACACTGAATTGATGAGGAATTATGAAATGAAAACAAGATGAACATACACTGGGAAACTTAACTTCAACCATTTCACATACTCAACACAACTTCTTTTAGACTTATGCATCAATCTTAACAGGCTTGATTTACATACACATCTTAGGAAGGAAAAATAAATTTCATTACTTTAAGGTATGAATGTAGAATTATAAAACACAGTTAAAGGCTTGCATAATCAAAAGAGAAATACAGAAATGAGAGTAGTACAAACATGAACACTAGCTTCCAAGGTAAACTCTATGTTGTATTCCAGATTCCAGTTAAGTTACAAAACATACATTTAGTCAAGAAAGGATTGATAAAAAATCACTAACTCCCTTCAATGCATTATTTGAACTATTTACAAAAAGGAAAAAAATGCCTTATATACAAAAAAGATCTCGGCCCCTAAGGGCTTACAAAATATCAGTCCTCGGGATAGATCTCCCCTTAGATCTTTTGATTGAATTTAATGTTGCACCCTGCATGTCCATGTCGGTGAAGAGTCACCCCCGGAGAAGCCTTCAGATCTTTCATAGCTACTGCATTCATTTATGATCCTTGTGTCCTCCTTGAACCTCTTCGGTCGAGCGCTTTGAATGCTCTTGAACTCATAACAGATACACGTTTCTTTTCATTCCGTTGATGTTCTTCATCATGGTCAGACTGCCATGACTCGCTTTCATATCTCTCTGATTGGTCGGGTATACTCCACGTAGATTCTTCGGTGGTCAAAAGCCCATTCAGTCAGAATCGCATCTTGTTGAGACACTAGAATTGTCTCACTGATGCGATTATGCCCCTTTGAAGCTATTGACATAACATGACACTGTCGATGAGAGTTTTTATCGAGCTCGCAAAGGCATACAGATATCACTGAAAACATCGGCCAGACACCCTTTCTTTTGCTGAGACATCATGAAAAACTCCCCATTCTATCGGAGAGACTTATTAGGTCGGTGAGATATCATGTCAGACTACTTTCCTTAACCTCACTAATTCACCTCGGCAAGACCATGTTGGGTCAACAGGACTTCATAGTGAAGCCTTCAACCCCTTGGCGAGCTCCAATTCCACTTCGGCCAGAGCTTGCTCGATCGGTGAGACCTTCCACCGACCTCGTCTTTATTCTCTGAGCTCTACATTTCCTTCGGCAAGACCATGGCAAGTCAGGAAGACTTCATAGCGAGGTCCACCAGTCATACCGATTCCCGCTTCCATCTTCGATAAGCTCCTTCATGTCGGCAAGACATCCCTTCTTCACCCAGACTTCACACCGAGGTCCTCTCTTTCGCCGAGTTGTTCACTAGTCAGCAAGACATCACCGGGTCGGGGAGACCCTTCAACAAGCTCATTTCAGTCACCCTGAGCTCCTTTCATGTCAGTAAGACTCTCCATCTGTTAGCAGGACTTCTTGTCAAATTCATTATCTTTTGGCGATCTTACTTCATTTTGGGGAGACCCCCAACCTTCGGCAAGACATTATGCCGAAGGCGAAATCCTTTGAAGAACTCGCTATCGGTGAGACCCTTTGTTGTCGGCAAGACTTCAAGGTGAAGTCCTCAACTCTTGGTGAGCTCAGCTTGCTTTCGGTGGGACCTTACCGGGTCGGCAAGACCTCACCCTGACCTCCTTATTCTTTTGGTGATCTCTTTTCATTTCGGGGCAATCACTAACGGTCGGCGAGACCTCTCACCGAACTCCCTCTTTTCTCCCTGCTGATGTCTCCTTTCGCTAAGACTCCCCTCAGTTGGTGAGACTTCATACCGAAGGAAAAACCTTATGCCGATGGTGAAATGCCCTTCGGTGAGACTCTGATCATTCGTTGAGACCTCGCAGCGATATCCTCATTTCTCCCCAAGCCCAAACTTGTTTCGGTAAGACCTTTTTGGGTTGGGGAGACCTCATGGTGAAGGGAAAACACTATACTGAGCCCCCCTTTTGTTTTGGCAAGACCACCCTCAGTCAGGGAGACATCTCCTCGAAAAATATGACCATTCACCAAGCTCTTATCTTGTCACTGAAACTTTGGCCTATCGGCCAGACCCTTTCCTGAGCACACTACGGTCTCCCTGAACTTGCATCTCTCGGCCAGACTACCTGTTTGTCGCTGGGACTCACGCCAAATTCCTCCATTCTCCCCGAGCTCTCCTCAACTCACTGAGACTCCCACTGGTCGGTGAGACATTTCATCAGGCTCCCTATCCTTTCGACGATGAGTTCATGTTTCTTCGGTCGGGGAGACATCACCAACTCGGCAAGACCTTTCGTCGATACCTGCATCCTTTTGCTGAGACTGCCTTATTCGATGAGACTCGACCCGATCCGTAAGACCTTAGACCAAAGATGGATCTCATGGTGATGATGCCTTCACTCAGTGAGAGCCCCTTTTTGGTCGGCGAGACATTCTAAAGGTCTTGGTGACTCTCCTTAGAGGGTTTTCATGCCAAGCTTGATCGAGGCAGGCCTTCCAATTATGTTCTTCATGACCTAGCACCAAATGCATGATTTAACCCTTGATGCAAATGACCCACCTAGCCCTTTAGAACTTCTAAAACATATTTTTCCCAATTGACCTAGCCCATAGGTGAAAATTGGGCAACAGTCACAATAAGAAATCCATCTCAAAGCAATAGAAAAATATACCACAACATCATCAATACATTTGCGGTCCTTCTAAAGGTTGTAGACACATTCTTCTCACTACTTCATGTAGTCTAACTCATTAAAGACCACATTGCACTTCAAAAATTCTCACTTCACAATTTTTCAATTCATGTCACACACACTACGCACACATCCTCCATCAATACAACACTCTTTTATACCATTTTCAACCTTGAAAACATTTTGCAAGGTATGATATGCACCTCAACCATGCAAATTCAAATTAGGTTGAAACTAAGCATTCCCACGGTGGAAAGGAATGAATTAACACCACACCATATCTTAACTTAGACCCAAATAATTTGTATATTCCATTCCACACTTCCACAATCATCGAAGCAAATCCAAAATTAGTGTAAACAACCAAGGTCAATCGAACCTATGTAAACACCATTATCATTTATGAACATGCTTCCTTTTATCCTACGACAACTCTTGGAAAACATACATCACTTGAACATAATCTAAAATATTCCACAAATACCCTAAAATACAACAAATTACTTTGCAACAACTTTCACCTGAAGAATGTACACACTCAATACACTCAAGACAAATTTCCATACACTATAACTCAAGAAATCAACTTGTGAAGCACAAAACATGAACAAATTTAATTGAAGCTAGACATGAATATTATTAGTACACTTTCAAAGCCACAAGACTAGAAACCAAAGTGCAAAGAAATGTACAGAAAAAATATTTCTCCTAGAAATCACTACAACTTACAATTCACACATTGATGAACACAACTCTCTCTACACAATGACCCAAACCAAGAAATTCTAGAGATAGAAACTCTAAACACCTCTAACAAACATACCTGAATCACTCAAGCAGACCTTCAACACAAAAGAAATTTGGAACAAAACTAGAACACCACTATATACCATAACACATTGTTTCCTCTTTTATTCAAATTTTCTCAAAAGCACTTAGAAACCAAGAACTAGAGACACATACTCATCATCTTCAACACTCTCTCATCACCACTAAACCAACTACAAAAATACAAGTCAAATATATATCCATAATCAAAGCTTATCAAAGCAACACTAGAGGTTGACACCAGTAACACTTACTAATGAAAACATAATGCAACTAATCAAAGCATCACCATAAAAAACCTTCTCAAAGAAATCAATAACAACACAAGCATAAGCATGTTGTTATCAATGACAATACCAACTATTCATACTTGAAACAATCTCCCCCTTTTTCAATAATGGCAACACATGATGTGAAAAACCACCAATAACAAATATAACAACTCTAATCACCAAAACACTTCTCCATTCAACTTTTTCTCTTTTATCTTTCTCTCGCTTGGCTACATTATGCACATTATTCTCTCCCCCTTTGTCAATCGATCCTTTTTTTCACATTTCTTTCTCTACACCTTTGACATCAATGGCAAAGGGAAACACATATGCATCTCTTTTCCCATTTGACACTGAACATATATACTTTCTCTGTTGACTAACTTGTAACTACATTTTCCTTTTACTACTTGACATACCCCCTTAGGAGCACACAACAAACTACATGAGTAATTTACTCCTCCTAATTGTAGCAACCTACAAAGCCACTACTTACTCCCCCTAAGAGGTAGCCTCCAACATCAGTAAAGAACAAAGAATGAATCTTGAAATACACTAGACTGATGCATGTCCTTATGAATCTAGTTGAAAGGAGGGCCAATAACCCATAGCTTCTCCCAAAGATACTCAAAATTATCCTTAGGAAGAGCCTTAGTGAATACATCAACAACTTGATGCTTTGTAGGTGCATTCTCAAGCTTCGCCTCAATATCTACAACCCTCTCTCTCAAAAAGTGATACTAGATTGAGATAAGTTTTATCCTTGATTGCATTACTAGATTCATTGAAATGTTAATAGCACTTGTATTATCACAAAATATAGAAATTGGTTCATCATATACCACCCTGATATCCTTCAAGGTTTGTCTCATTAACAACAACTATGTGGAACAAGATATTGCTACTATATATTTTGCCTCTATAGTAGATAAAGAAACTGAATCTCGCTTCTTTCTTAGCCAGGACACCAATATGCATCCAAGAAAAAATGCAACTCCACTTGCACTTTTCTAGTTATCCACACAACCTGCCCAATCAAAATCTGTATAAGCACTCAAAGATAAATAAGTATCCTTTGGATACCACAAACCATGTCCAAGAGTTCCCTTCAAGTACCTGAATATCCTCTTTCCTATTGCAACATGTGACTCTCTAGGATCTTCTTGAAATCTAGCCATAATAAAAACTACATGCATGATATCAAGTCCAATATTAGCTAGATATAACAGTGCTCCAATCATTTATCTATACTTGCTTTGATCAACCTTTGGAGATTCATCATTCTTACTTAGCTTGCATCCTATAACCATAGGAGTACATATTGGTTTAGAATCTTCCATTCCAAACTTCTTCAACATTTCCTTGACAGACTTTGATTGTGAAATGAATATAACTTTTATAGTTTGATTGTTTTGCAACCCAAGGAATAAATTAATCTCCCACAACATGGACATCTCAAACTAATTTTGCATCTCTTCTACAAACTTATTTCACATAGCTTCATTTCCTCCAAAGATTATATCATCAACATACAAAACCACAATCAAGATTTGATATTTTTCAACTTTGAAATAAAGATTACTATCTACAGTATCTCGATTGAATCCTTGTTGTATCAAGTACCCATCCAACCTTGCATACCAATTTTCAGGAGCTTTATTCAATCCATATAGTGCTTTATTCAATTTGCAAACCATACCTTGTTTGTCTAATAACTAAAATCCTTCTATTTTTTCAATGTAGAATTCTTCCAATTCACCATTCAAGAAAGAAAACTTCACATCCATATGATATACATTGAAATCGTTGTGTGCTATAAAAGATAGAAACACCCTAATAGCTTCCATTCTTGCCACTGAAGCAAATGTCTCCTCAAAATCTATTCCTTCTGCTTGTGAGTAGCCCTTATAATCAAGCCTAGCCTTGTTTCTTGCTACTTCTCTATTCTCATTCATTTTATTTTGGAATACCTACTTAATTCCAATCACATTCTTATTTGTTGGTCTTGTGACAAGTTCACAAGTCTAATTCTTGTCAATCTACATTAGTTCTTCTTCCATAGCCTTGATCCAATACCCATCCTTGCATGCTTCAATCACTATGTTAGGGCTGTAAAAATCTAATGTTTTTACATGTTGTTCATTCTCATAAATTCCCAGATTGGTCTTACCTTGTGTGCAATTTTCCCTCTTCATGACATTTTGCTTGTATTTTTCCCTATTGCCCCTTTGAATCCATCAAGTTATGCATTTTTCATGTCATGGTCCATATCGACATAGGTCTATCCAGGTCTCCCCGACCTATGTTGCTTGTCTGTTAACATTTGTTGCTGCAGGAATCGACATGACTTTTTCATTGTTGCAGTGACTGGCATTTACCTATGGGTGGCTATCAGCATGACATTTGTGCTATTTCGGTGACCGAGGATGAACTTATCAGTGTGATATCTTTCATCGATGTTGGTCTCGGTGAGTGACCTTCGGTCTCACTGACACCACGCATGGGGTTTCTATTAAGTAGCTTTCATTGAGAGTTTATCTTCGATACAACGTCATGGCGAAACTCCCTTGTCTTGCCGACTGATACGATGGATGAGATTTTTGGCAAGAGTTACGATATCGATATAAGTCTTGGCGAGCCAGTCGGGTCTTGCCGACAATACAAAATGGTTTTCTTTCGGTGAAGGGTTGGCATTCTCTTGATGAACAGGTGTGAGCTCGGGTGTTTCGGTATGACAAAAAATAATCTACAAGACGTCTTGCGGATAGTTGGAAGTTATAGCAACATACATGGGGCAGCTCAGTGAGAGATAGTGATATCGGTAGGAGGTCTCAGCAAGTGACCTTGGGTCTCGCCGATGGAAAACAAGAGGATCCTTGTCATCGTAAGAATTTCCTTGTCTCGGCAACTGGGAAATAGCATTATGGAAGATTTTCGACATAACAATTGTATTCTCTATATGGTCTCCCTGATATCTGAAGGTTACAGTGACTGTGAATGAAGCAAAAGGAGCACGTTGGTATAAGTATTCTTGTGTCCCAATGACAGGTTTGATTATGAAGGCTATCGATAACATTTTTGGATTCTCTGTGAGATGTCTCACCGACATCACAAAGTCAAGGCGAAGCAGAAAAAACATGGGATGGTTAAGCGATTGAATTTCCTTCGGCATAGTTAGCGATATGTCTCGCTGACTATGTCACTGATGAATAACATAAATACAAATCTTTTGGCTGACATGTAAATTGCTAAAATAACCATTGTTGGCCGACTTGATTGGAGCCCGAATTTTGTGGAGGGCCAACATGATATTTCATAATGATTTATTTTCTTATGCTGGTGTATAAATAGGCATTTTGTAATTGTAAAGAGGGACCAGGTTAGATATTTGATACACTGCAAGTAGATACAGTAGAATAAAGTTATTAGATCAGAGACTATTGTTGTATGATTTCAGAATGGAGGTATTTATGAAAATCGGTTGATGTTGCTGCATTTTTCTGGTGCCAATTATTTGTTGAATCTAATGAAAATATTGCTAAGTTGTCTCCAAGATGGATTCTTTCTGATTTTTTAAATTGATACAACAAGTTTGTATTTAATTTATCCATGTGCATTTGCTATACTTGTGTGATTGATTGATTGGTTCTTTCAAGTAAAGACTAAATCCTTTTAGTTAATCACAGTAATCAGAGAGATTCATTTGGATTATTCAAGTAGAGCTTAGTAATTACATAATTGCATGCTTATACAAGTTGTAAATAGAATATATGCCAGATAATTTGAGTTTTCTCTAGAGAAGTGTTGCTCATCCCAATCTCATTTGACTCCGCATACCCAATAAGGCACTGGTCTCTATATTTCATCATTTTGAACTCATTCAATTTCTTTATATCTATTAATTCAGCGATTTAAGATTTAGAACAACATAGTGCTACTACTTTCAAGCTTGATTTCATTTGTTCACTTCCATCTGCCATTGTGGACAAACCATTGTGCGAGAAAGATAATCATAAGTCAAGTCTTCTTTATTCAGAGAGGTACACTTGCCCAAGGTTTAGCAACACCTAAAGAGTAGAAGGTTGAATTCTCCTGACCTTGTATGTTACCCTAAAGCGTATCAAGAGATTAGCAATCTCTTGAGGCTTTCAGCCTATGTTTTTGAGAGCTAACACACTATTTTAGGTTCAACTTCAGAGATTAAACATATGTTTACTTGTTCTTTAGTCATAGCATCCTTTGTTCTTGTCAACACACCCTTTTTGAAGATTCTTCTTCTTTAATCTAAGCTTCTTTCTCCTTTCCTTCATCTCTTCCATTTTCTCTATAAGAGGATTCATCTGATTCATATCCATCTATCACCATAGAATTCTTCTATAAGTCTCCATCCACATTGACACTTTCACTCTAAACAATCTTCACTAGCCTCTTATTATAGCACCGGTAAGCTTTTCTTCTTATAGAATATCCAGGGAAGATACCTTCATCAAATCTTGTATCAAGCTTTCCTAATTTCTCTTCATCTCTTCTGATATAGCACTTGCTTCCAAACACTCTGAAGTATTTGATAGTGGGAATCCTTCCATACCATAATTCATGGGGATTCCTTGCACTATTTATTCTTGCTTGAACTCTATTAAGAATGTATACAACAATCCGAATTAGTTCTCTCTAGTAGACATTAGGTGGGTTTCCTCTTTCATCATTGTTCTTGTAGCTTCTTGATCAGTCCCATTCTTTATTTCAACCACTATATTTTTCTAAGGATGTTGAACACCCAAAATAATGATAGGGGGAGTGAATCAATATTCCTTTAAACCAATTAAACATAATCCATCCAATTAACATAATAGAAATAACTACAACAATGTAAGAAAGAATGAATACAACCACATAATCACATTACACATGAACACCAATATTTTTACAAGAAAAACCCAAAAAACAAAAATCCATGATGAGGGTTAGCTCACAATATAATATATTCGGATATAAGATATTACATAAAGGCTCACAACTATGACACACTATCTAGAAAAAGGCTCACAACCCACTAAAAAAGAACAAAGAAGCGTTGACAATACTACCTATTGGAATTGATATAATAACATATATCATATACCAAATTACGCTTCAAATGAAGTACAAGATGATCTTTGCACTCATCTAAATCAATAATCTTCTATGTTCACATTCTACTCCATACTCTATCACACACATGTACCATCATCTATGCTTCTCATCAGATGGTCAAGAAAGGAAAATATTATGATATCTATGAACTCTTGTGGCGACAACTATTGGAAAATATACACAAAACCAAGGAATCTCGTTACAAAATTTGGTATCGTACTTTTATCATTTGTCTCATGTTTTATTTCATGAAATAAATTCCTTGTTTTAAGAATGTGTTCTAGAAAAAGAATATTCATGTTGCACATCAAATAAAGGATCGTATTTGTATCTTTCCAAATGACACTCAATGCAAAACAATCTTTTGGGGTTTCTTTAAAACCTTCCAGAGTGAAATGAAAAAGAGAGACAAAATACCCTCACAAGTTGTGTAGAAGTATATAAATGAAATCACTTTTATGGTGGAAAAATGTAATTGTTACATGGAAGTAGTTGAATCAATAAATTCATGGATTACAAGGATGTCCTATGAACTTACCAAATAGAATTGGATTGCATATGTTGATATATTACTCAAAAAACCCAAGGATCCTCTATTGAAATATTTGGTACATATGATGAAATAAGCAACAAACAAATTAAGGAGAGGGTAGAAGAAAAATAAAAGAAGAATGTGGAAATATGGTGTTTGAGCTAAAAAATATGTTTGGGACTCCTGAGAGTTCTAAGGAAGCATCTCATACCACCACTGCTATGCCAATCCCTAGAAAGAAAAGTAGGTCTACTTCTACCACTACAACAACATCTGGACTTGGCCAAACAACTCCTAGAAAAAAGAGAGCTTCTACCAATGCTCCAATAAATACCAAGGTAGTTTATCCTAATCTATTTGAGTATTATATCTTGTATGCAATTCCCATTTCACATACTAGACCCCTAGATCGAATATGTCATTCACAGTGAGTGCCCTTTTGTCAAATTTAGCTTTGGAAAGCCTCATAAATTCTTCATTCTTGGTGGATTTTAGTGTAGGTAATGGTTCATTGGAGCACAATCCAGTCACAACCCTAATATCTTCTTTTGTGGTTAGATGGGTTTGATCAAGCCAAAAGATATCCTCATTTCTTCATAGCCAAAGTAGGGAAAATCCTTCCATACATCTAATCCTTTTAGTTATACAATTGTATATTCTGGTTTGATTTGAAAGTCATCACAAAGGAGATTATTGGACCTAAAATTTTTCATCTTCAGATGATCATATTTATTTAGTTATGAATAAATGTATATGTGGATATATTCAAAATGGATCACATGGATTGGAGCATGAGAGAATGCACCTTCCTTGTTGGTCACAATTGCTATATATGTGTGTTTCTTGAATTTTGGCCTTGTTTTGTCTACAACATCATTGAAAATAGGTACATATCCATGATAAATCTTACTAAATCTCAGGTTTTCTAAGTAAAAACTAGAGAGAGGGTATGTACAGGATCATCATGGAAAAAACAGGCCCTTAAGTGGCAAAAAATTAAGAAAAATCAGAGTTAGGCAACTTGACATCAAAATTTGAATAAGTTATCTATATTATTTCAAAAATATGTAAGAATAAAATCTATAGCAAATTGAATTTAGTTTCTAAACTACTAGGTTTTAAATCTATTTGGTGAAAATTTGAAATTTCAATGTAGTAGTACTTAAATTTCAAGGAAAAAAAAAAGTAGGTGTTTGTTTTGACCACCTAACCACAATAAAATGATAATATTTTTTTATAATATTTTAGATACAAGTAGAGGACTCATGTCCCAATGTGATGCATATTTTTAATGAATTTTTCCAAGTAAATAATTAATTATGATTTTTTTTATTACAACTGCAAAAATATAAAAATCATTATGATCTAACCACCTTAACTTGGTCAAAACTAAAATTCATTTTTTTTTTTTAAACTATAATATGTGAAGCATAGAATGTGATGCATGTTTTGGATTCAAAAAATGTGATACCATTTGAAAGCTATAGATGTTTTTCAATCAACCTATCAATCAAGACTTTATTCGTAATTCAAATAGAAAATGAATAATAATTATTTATTAAATTCAAAGTAAAGCATAATTTATATTGGTGGAAAGCTGAGAATCTCCTTTAAAAACCCTTTTCGTTTCATCAATTTTGGGTTAAAAAAATTTATCAGCCACATGCCCATCATATCACCACTTTTTGGCCAATCATGATCCTGCACATACTTGAAAAACTTGTGAAGGTTGTCATTAGGGTTTGTGCAAAACTTGTTGAGAGCCTTCACTAAGTTTTTCCTCCTATCCTCACTCTAAATAGTTTGAATGAGATCAATTTTATCCAAACAAAACTAAATATGCTTCACACCAACTCTACTCACTATGTAGTAAATGTATTTGATACTTAGCAACTTTTGTATTCTATGAAAAAGATCGATAAGCCTTCACCAATCTTTTACAAAAGGTAAATTTTCTCTAGATTCATAAGGAATTAAATTCATAGTACTAATTATCATTATGTTTAAGATTTTAGCATCTCAAAAATTTCAGGGGCTTGAGAGGATCTACAATTGTAACTCCCCCTTAATCAAGGCTATCACTCCTTAGCTATTGGAGGACTTATTTGTACCATGTTGAGGTACAAATTCATTCTTTATTTCACTTTCTTCCTTTGTTTTCCAAACTTTATTCATGTCCTTCTTTTGGTGACTAATTATAGGCTTCCTTTGACAAGAAAAAGATCTTATACTCTTTCCCATGCAAAACCTAGCAATGTGTATAGGTTTGTTGCAATTATAGTAGATGTACTAGATTGTGGAATATAATTTCTTCTTAACACATGATCTGTAATCAGCAACCCCATAAAGAAACTTCTTACATATGTAGCAGTATCCATTGAAGAATTGATAGGTCATAGTATTATTCCTTATCATCTTACTTCTACATTCATCAGCCTTATGGCTAAATTTGTTGCAAGCATAGAATTGATCATGAAATAATTGAGTGTTCTTAGAATTGTACCTTGAAGGCTTGAAATATTTCTAGCTCATTGTGCTTTTATATTCAACTACCTTATGACCAAACTTATTACAAGCATAGTAGTTACCATTAAACCTAGTAGGAGCAGTTTTTTGGGAGAAAACCTTCTGAAGTTCTTCTTTTTGCTCCAAATAGGTGTGAATCCACCTTCTTTCTTGCTTCCATAGTTTATCTTGTCATCTTCGAATGATGTTTCTTTAGGATTTTCTATGTAGGATTTATCATCCCTTGCCTCAGACTGTCCTTATACTTTGATGTTATCATACAGATTGGTAGATGCATTGACTATGGGACTTTTTCCCTTCTCAAAACCAAGTCCAGATTTCTATTTTAAGGGTTGTTTAGAGTTAATTAACTCATCAAGAATTTCAAAGCCTCCTCTTAGTTTTAGGCATTTTTAAATTTTTTCTTTGGCCTTTTCAAGTTCCTTTTTTTATGGATACAATCTCTTCCTTTGGCTTTAGAAACTCATCAATTTTATCATAGAGCTTGATATTTAGGTAATCCCCAATCCTCTTTCCTTCCTCAAGTTTGACTTTTAAATTTGAGATCATGCATTCAGGTTCTTTGGTTTTCATTTCACATCCATTGTCACCTTCTATTTTGAGTTTTCAGTTTGCTAATTTCTTCTTTTGATTCTTTAGCTTCTGCATTTAATTTATCTATTGTCTCTTTTGATTTTTCATCATGCACTCATATTTGAAATTTTGACAACCTTGATTCATACATATCTTCTAGAGAAAAACAAAATTATCCTTCAAAAATCTACTTTAGAGTCTTCTAGACTAAATCCTAACTTTCAAGTTCCATTGATTCTAGACTTGGTTCTAGAATAAACATATTATTTCAATTTGTACAACAAACCCATGTTTTCAAGAGAAGGATCAACCTTAGTTGTTAATCTTCTCAAGGAACTTGGCTCTAATACCAATTATTGAAAACAAAGATGTGTTAAGAGGGGGGTGAATCAACATTTATTAAAACTTAACTAATTTCATTTGTAGATTAACAACACATCACAATATGAATAGAGAACACATGTATCACATAGAGACAGGAGGAATTTATGTGAAAAACCAAATGAGGGAAAAACCACTATGAGGATTAAATCCCAATATATGTAGCTCAATATGATGGAACCTTCAAAAATTTAAAATGTTGAGTGCACATGATGAAAAAAGTTGATTTTCTCACTCAAAAATGCCCTTGAAAAATCTGCCCCGGTGACCTACTTTGGAGGCTCATAAATCAGAGCCAATTGATTTTCATGCCAAATCCCTTGTGACCGTTCTCATCTAAAATATGTGAACATGTATGTCAGACTTCAACCCCCTATGATAAGTTTTGATAAGGTTTTGAAGCACAAAGCTGGAGGGTTCTTGGACTATTTTGCTATTTGCAAAATTATCAAGACTTCCTGCGAAGTGGCCACCTATTCAGACTAATATTTCATAGTTGTATGATCATAATGAAAGATGGATTGATTCCCTACATTCCCCCCACATTCATATGCTCCTTGGTCTGATTTTAGAGCCTCAGGGTCTGGTTTGATATTTTTACCAGGTTAAAAGCAAAGGTCGTTTGTCATATTTTGACAATCTGAATGTTTCAGGAAGGTCAAATTTGATGCTTAATATCTTGTGACGAATGTGGATTGAAGGAAATCCCTCTTGCACACATGCTCAATGGTCCTAAATGATTTAATTTTTCTAGTGGTGGTTCCCCGGGAGAAAATTTGATAATTTTTCAAGGAGGTGACTTGGTGTGCTTGAGTTGTTTCTGATGGGTGTAGTAAAATAGTCTGATTGAGTCACTTTGAGTGTTAATATTTTGCACCTCATGATGAATTTTCCCATGATGTTTTTTGCACTATATTTTTGGTTCAATTGGTAACATGCATGCTCATTTTTCCACATCCTCGATGAGTTTTGATGGGCTAACTAATCCTTTTCTTACTGCAACATGGCCGAAATTGGTGTTTCGAAAAGTTTGAAATTTTGAAAATATAAGGACAAACCATTTCTTTGTTTGGTTTGGAACTTCTACAGCTCCATTTTCATAAAAAATTAAGGTCATATGATGTGTTATTTTAATGCATTTTGGGTGTGGCTAACACGTCCCGAGGGCCAATTTACAAAGGAGGTCCTAAAAATATTTAGGTAATGCAATTTTCAAAGAAATGGGTTTTCTCTAAATACTTGTTAATGTCCCTACACAAATTTTTATGGCTCTAGGTTTCCTAATTTGTCTACAATAAATTTCTCCATTTAGCCTACAGGCATAATTAGAAGTCACAATTTTTCTAATGTTTCAAATGTTAATATTTAAAATATTGTGACTATTTTAAATATTGTGCAAATGTAAAAGGAGCATTTAGGAAAAATATAATGTGTATTTCAAATGTTTGTAAGGAAAAGAAAGTTTAATTCTTGCTTTCTATTGGTCGAAGTCATGACAGCATGGTTTCACAGCAAAGTCGTTGATTTGATTTGTATATCCCATTCGATATTGGTGATCAGCGATGGCAGTCCCTTTTCATCACCCATGGTTGTTTTAATTTGTCATCTCCTCATCTTATTGGCAATGCCCAATTCTCATTGCTTTGGCTTGAAAGCGTTTGTGAGCAGAACGATGGCAAGTTTTCAAATAAACATTATTAAGTATAGTGCCTTCAAATTACTCCTTTTGCTTGGGTACTGGCTTGTAATGTCAGAGTTTGCAGTTTCAAATACCTCCAAATTCAAATTGCATGGCTTGCAGTAGAGGAACCCTTGATTGCATTCCCTTTCTTTTAGTTGATCACCAGTTGTGGTGTGCTCACAGACAATGGCTTCAATGTTGGAGATAAAGTTGCAGATTGACCACTATAAAAATTTACTTGGTGTGGCTGAGGTTCATTGAGAAGTAGCAGAAACTTGAAAAATTATGGATACGGATGAATATCATGTATCGCTAATTTATTTCATTTTTTCCTCAATTAATTAACGATACGTGATGAGGCGATCTTCAAATTTCCCTCATCATTGTTTGAATGAATATTTTTCTTGGTGCATTCACGATGGAGTGATTACTTTGCTCATCATTGTTCTCAAACCTCCTTTCCATGATGTATTCACGATGAGCAAAGTTACCTTATTCTTATCCTGCATCACTAATAAATATTAGCTTTTCCATATGAAATTAGCGATGTGTGATAAGAATGGTTGAGTAAATAAAGTGGTGGGGATCATGGTATAATGTGACCATTGGATAATTTTTGAAGGTAAAAAGGTTTGCGATGGAGTGTAAAGTAGCCGATGAGGATTTTAGTGGTTGGGAAAATAAATTTAAAGAAGCAAATAAAGTGATTTAAAATCTTACCCATTTAAAGGCTCTAAGTAAAAATTTGAAATAAGGTGCACGAGAATTGAAATTTTGCAGCATGATAAAGTGAAAAAATAAAGTCTTCACCAGGTTAAAGTAAAATTTTAAATGCTTGGGTAATAAAATTTTATTGTGCGTGTGAATTAAAATTAAAGCCTCCATAAAAATAATCAAAGATTTTGTGGCTTAAAATAATCAAGAGAAAGTGATTTAAGTTATTCACTTTATGAAGCAAAAGGCCTTAATTATAAATGCAATATGGAAAGGTAGGGGTAATTATTTTACTATCCGATAAAGTGAAATTAAAGCCTTCCCAATAAAGTTAAAAACTTTATTTTCTAGGTATTGAAATAATGTATTTCACAGAGACTACACAGGAAATGTGGAGGTAAAATGAACAAGTGAAAGGGATTTTTTCTAGCAAAATGATAAGGGAGAGTAAAGGATTTTCATAGAGGGATTCTATTTTTCTACAAACAGATATTTATAGATGCAAGAGAATGATAAGAAATGAGGTTGCTCAAGAAGGGAATATTTTATGTTACAGGGAAAATGCAAGATGCATGAATCAAAGGGCAGATTGGAGATTCTACAAGTGGAGGCAGTTATTGATCTATGGAGCTGAATGTTGCTTGGTGTCTACAGTGGACCTCCATTTAGGGTTTTTCATTTTCCTTAAGTGAAAAGTTTTTGTTTTAGAAGAGAGGTTGCTCATTCTTTTTTGTCTCATAGGAAAGCATATTTTGTAACAGGGTTTGGAATGTATAGTGTTTGGTTTTAGGTTTCTAAAGTTTTTTGGGTCATGTGATGAAGAACTTATTCACAACAATGTTATATTTACATGCAAATGATCATATATTCTGAGTTAGTTGTCTCCATTGTACACATTGCATAGATTATGAATAAAAGCAATCAAGAGTTTCTATTATTTTTCTTTTGGTTTTACCTTGAATGTTTGTTTTGTGTTGTTACTTTCATTCAAAGAATGAATTAAATTTTATGAACAAAAACAAAGGTTTGTGCAACTATATCCTTGGATTAATAAAGTATGACTAGTTTGGTTTCAAGTATCAATGGTGTAATGCATCATATGATAGGCATAATTATGATAGAGGGAAAGTTGCAATGAGTTTTAAACTTGATGATTTAGGTTCACTCCACCCTGGGATTAGGCACTAGTCTTTAATGTTATAGTTTCTTGAAATTGTTTGTGAGTAGTTGTATTTTAAATCAAATTTAGTTATCAATCTTGTTGTGGGTGTGTGGAATTTAATAAATCATATCTCTCATGTTTAAAGTTTACATTGTCATGAAGGTCAGCCATACCTTCAGGGTATTGTGACTGTTAAGCATATAAAGTTGAGTTATATGTTTACTTTGTGTTTGATACTGTGTTGTGTATTCTATTGTTAATCTAATTAAAACAAAACACTATTAACAGAACTTTAAATTGAAGAAATTTGAAATAAACTTGGCTATAAAATAAAATTCTTCAAGAACGTTCCGTCTTTCTCTATCTCCAGAGATTGGTTTGAAGCTTTTTGGCTCTCAGATTGTGTGAGCTTCTCCAAATGACTACTGCAGAACGAGTATGCAAAGAAAAACTATTCTATATGCTGGTGAAGATGGACAGGGGCTGTAATTATGCACAGGGGCTGTAGATTATGTACAGGGGCTGTAGATGAGATGAATCATGATTCTGTTGCTATGATTGCTATGCTATTGCTGTGATAATGCTATTGCTATGAATGCTAATACTATTTGCCTATAGTTTACTTGCCTAAAATCCTATATCTTTTTGGAGCTCCCAGCAGCTGTATTTATAGATTTTTGCAGGCTCCATCCTTGCTGGCAAGAATCTATGGCTATGAATTGTCTGGTAGGTTTGAATGGTGAGAGATTGAGAGGTTGAGAAGAAAATGGGGGAGGTTGAGAGGTTGGAGAGAAGAATGGAAGCTTGTCTTCAACCCACGGGAACAAGCCTGCACAGAAACAGAGAAATTTAATTTTCTGTTTTGGCAGTTTGTTTCCCGGGAGTTGAAGATAAATCCCCAAATTAAATAAATAAAATTTATTTAATTTAATTTATTGATTTTTGATATTTGATTTTTGATTTTTGAAAACTATAGAAGAATTAATTAAATATTTTGGTAATATTTAATCATGATGTGGCTTTAGAAGATTTTTGAAATATTTAGAAGAATTTAATTAAATATTTTTGGAAATATTTAATTATGAATAGATTTTTGAATTGAATTAGAGGAATTTTGAAATGATTTAAGAATGAATATTGGATTAGAAGAAATAATCAAATATTTTGGAATATTTAATTACAAATAATATTTAGAAGAATTATAATATTTTAATCTTTATTTGAATAAAATATTCAAACTAAGATTATATGATAATTAATATAAATAAATTGTAACATTTATTTAATTAATTAAGAAATGAATATGAAAAGGTGATTAAATATTTAATCGAAATGAAATCATGAACAATATAAATAAATTATTTAAATTTATTTATACGTAGATAGAATCAAAAGATTTTAATTAAATATTATTAAAAATATTTAATTAATTACCAGACAATGTGATATGACCATTTTTAGGAGTGTATCCTGAGATGCCCTGCAGCACCTTGAAGTATTTGAAAGCACAATGTTGGGATCACCCTCCAAAGTTTAACGAAGCCTGAAGTGTATGGGAGAAAAGGTTATACTTCAAGCTCCGGTTCATTGGCCATTGACCTTGAATATTCTTAAGCATAAGGGTCGGCTACCCTTTAGAGGATTTTAAGGTTTTGCTAGAAAAAACACCAACAAATTGGCAACTTTGCTAGGGAGGAATTCAAATATCCAGTTGGAGACTATCATATCAGAAAGTCAAGAATTTGGCGAATCTGAACATTTGGTTAAGATATTGAGACATTTTTAGACCTGGAAGTGAGTTTGTTGCAACAATTTCAAAGAATTTGTGTGTGACTCTCTTGTTGGAGGAGACCCAAAAGGAAATTCATTTTTGAAAGAGCTTCATACTACTTGAAGTTTAGTCATCTGTGAAGATAGGTGGTGACTCTTTCTAAAGAACCTGATGAAGATGTGAACAAGTCTCATATCTACAAATATTTCCAATCAGGAAGAAGAATTTGCAGTTGTGAATGGTGATCCTAGACCTACACAAACACAAACAACAAACACATTATTACTCCAATATGCAAGTTAGAAACATCATTCCCCATAAGATTCATTTGAAATATCAAGAACAAGAAATAACATGAAGAACACATATAAAAATTATCTAATCTTGCTCAAAACAAACAAACTCTCAATCCCATGG